>OMKZ01039662.1:13395-28029 GCA_900302535.1 Neoniphon sammara | reverse complement strand
GCTGATATTATCTGCTCACACACACACACACACACACACACACACGCGTATCAATATATGCACCAATACATATGCATTCACATATCTGCACATATGCACCATGAAAACAGCCACACGCCCACACACAACATACACACACAGAGACACATCACACTCCTACACACACACACACAACACTTGCAGAAACACTCACAGACACACACACACACACACATACAAATCAATCACAGGGCTTATGAGTGCGCTAATGATGTTGTTGACATTAATGAGGAAGGTGACACGCTCATGAAGGCGGCTAACGATGCTAATCATGGAGATCTCACACTGACGCACCTGTAACAAGCCATCGTGTCCTGAATGAGCCATCGATTATCTCGCCTCTTAAGTGTTTTTATGTTTATATGCGAGTGCACCTGGCTGTTTGAGATCCTGTCGAGATCTATTTAAGACGCGTCGCTTCCTGATCCGAGCCGTTAAGAGCCAATCACAATAAAACAAATCAGCAGCCGCACCATGCAGCGGGCGTCGGAGGATTTCCACATCCCGAAGAGCCGGCATGGCAGAATAAAGTGCAGTTCAGCTGCACTGCAAAAAATTTCAGTTTAGCCAAGTTTAAAATGTTGTTTTTCGATAAAAACGAGATTATAACACTGAATATGAGACTAAATGGCTTGTTAAGATGGAGAGTTTTTGCAGTGTAGCTAAAATGTGTGGACTACTCTCCAGAATGTCAGCTTTCCAGGCCATATCCACTCTAAGCTGGGTCAATTTAGAAATGTCAGTTTGGTGCTCCATCCACACTTCTGTTTTCAGACCATTCTTTCAAAAGCCCAGAATGCTTAAAGTTCACTATCAAACACAGGCCTGTGCACAGACAGACTATGGCCTAGATCACATGACAATCCCACCTCAGAGTTTACAAAAAGCTCCATTCCATATTTCAAAGCCAGACACGCATTTTCACGTTTGAAAGTTTGAGAGTTGTTTTTGAATTACCCTGTTAGCTTAAACAAATTAGTAGCTTGTTCCTACCCTGTAAAGCAACCTACAGGAGCATTTCCTAAATTAGCGCCCCTACCGGCGGTAAGCAACGTAGAAGAAAGAGTGAGAAAGTCCAAGTTTGTGTCTGTGATGGAGGCGACAATCCCGCACATGGAGCAACGCAAGACTGGCGTTGAGAATTAATATTAATTAATATTTGCCTCTCATTTGCATAAAGTTTAGAATTCTGGTTTTCACTCCAATGACAAGCGAATTTCACCAGGCAGCAGCCAATCAGAGCAGATGTGCTCAAAACTTCAAATCCAGCAGTCACAGTTTTAAACGAGGCAGAACTGAAATGAAACGAGGATCAGCAGCTGCATGGTCTGTTTCTTCTACAGATAAAACCTGAGAGCAGTTTTGATGGACTGGGGCAGCCTCGCCATCATGTGACACTGTGGACAGTGAACACAGCCAGGCAGGTAGACATGGAGGAGAAAATGATCGTTTCTATATCTGCTCATCCGGAGGTCTACAACACGTCTCTGGAAATAATTTGCGGTAGTTCCTTGACTTGTTTGCGACACCCACTGGCGACCCGCTGTTGACGAAGGAAACGATACTTCTCTCTCTTGTTCCGATGACATGAAAATCTCTGTTAGTTTGGACAAATCAGCCTTGGTTTTTAGTTTGAGCGCTGAGCATTTCTGAGTTTATCCTGTTGTTTATGAAAGGGCTTCATAAGGCCAAGATGTGTCGAATTTTGCCAAAGAAGCATGCAATCTCTGAGCTGAAGTGAAAATGTGAAAATCCACAAAGCTGGAGGATTTCTCCTGATTATATTTTGAATGCTGTGCTGTAAATCTAAGGACAGGTACATGAGGCGAGGTGCGGCTCATATGTCACGACGGGCAGATCTGCCAGGTTTTTAGAGCATTAGCCTGTAGATAAATTGCGAACGACCTGGTTTCACAATAGCTGAGAGGGCCTCATAATAACTTTCAGAGAGGGGAACAGAAAAAAAATTGAATTCATAAGAGAGAGAAGAAAGAAAAATGTTAATTGGAAAAGAGCCAACCTTATTTGCATTGCAGGCTTTGGTTTCCAGTTCACTGGCAGCCTCGGCTATCATTTACCATCCTGCAGCTGATTGCAAATCTGGGATCTGGTTTCCTTTCTATATCTAAATATTAATAGTCTCCATTACATGAAAATTACTTTCATCTCTGAGTCACATGGAGGGATTAGATTTTAATCAACGTATTAAATATGACGTTCTATTCCTGCAGATGGGAGAGGATGGCAGGCAGTCAATTAGGATGGCGCTGTGTTTGTGGTATTAGAGCGGAGCCTGGTAGACTCTTTGTTATCAGAGGCTGTGAACGCACCAGTGAGAAGCACTGGCATGTGTGAGCGAGGCGTCGTCATGATGTCGACCTTCTGGTGCTGATCAAACCTCATGCATCACAACAAACATCTGAACGCTATTATCTTCTGAGTGAGCTGGCACCGAGGTACAAACCGGATTAGTTTTAGATTTAGTTATGAGGCGCAGATAAAAATGCTGCAACGGTACCAAAACACACTTTAAAGATGCTAAAAATGCTCAAAACAACCCTTGTAAAAATTGCTTAATTATTAATTGGCTTTAATGTTGCACAAAAACAATATTAACAGAGTGTGTCTGACATTGGCAAATCGGTAAACTCATCTATGTCTTACCAGTCTGAAGACTCAAACTTTTGATCACAAACTTCTTTTCTCATATCGCAGCTACTCGTGTCCACTGAGTGATGTCAGAGTCGCTCTGCTGTACTTGTGGCTGGCGTTCGAATTAAAGGTCAAAACGCTGTAATTTGATTCTGTCTAAGCAGCATTCCCAAGTTGGAAAAATACATGCACATGAACTAACTGAAGGCTCATTTTTTAGATATCAGTAGCCAAAAATGCTCTCTATGTCCAGGTACTGATTTGATGTAATTTATTTGACAGCTTAAGGTTTATGAAGCATAAATAAAATCACTGGAGATGAGTCATTTCCATTGTGGTCCTGGCAGAGGCATGTTGGGGTAAAGAACCTGCAGTATCAATGAAAAAAAGTATGAAATCACATTAAACTAGAGCAGTGGTTCTCAATCCTGGTCCTCAGGACCCTGAGTACTTCTGGTTTTCCATCCCACTGCCTGTTTAATCGCATTCACCTGGTATTTTAGGTGTAACTCAGTACCTGATTACATGGCTAAAATGAAAACCAGCAGTACTCAAGGTCCCGAGGACCAGGATTTAGAACCACTGAACTAGAGAACAGCTGAAGTCTAGTGATCGAAGACAATGTACTTCCATGCCTGCTGCTGATCGCACTAAAACTTAATCTTTCCTCCGTCCCACATCAGGAGAATTCAAGTGGTTGAGGTTGGAACAATATGGAAGCCTGAAAGAAAGCTAAAGCTGTCTGGCTGCTTTCAGGGCAGAAATTATGTGACGTTAACTCAAGTACAAACACGACATCGTGGCTCAAGGCCAACTGTGCACTTTTAACCTGATTTTTTTAACATAATTTTGCAATGTATTAGATGTATTAGATGATCTTTGCCATGCACAAACAGAAATCTGAACGTCTGTTCAAAAGCTAAAAATAATGTTGGGGGGACTTGTGCTGTGTTCAAGACAACTTGGAATTTCCTGCCTCCCACATCAGAGCGTTCGAGTGGTTGAGGTGGAAACAATATGGACGCCCGCAAGAAAAATGTGTTTGTGTAGTTTTTTCAGAGCAGACATTGGACGGATCAGTGACACCAATCAAGAAACAGTGTCTGGGCTAAAGAGCCACTGTGCATTTTTTTACGTTGACATTACGAAAACCTTCAAATTCTTCAAGTATCCGACTGCACTGATTGATCTTAAACTATGGCACGTATAAACAGAAACATCCCCATGTTGCTTTATGTTTTACGATATCACAGAACTACATCTCTGATAAATGTGACCTTTGAGAAACCCCAGAATTACGAGTTTGAGGGCTGTTCATTTTTCCTACCTAGAAGTCAGAAACTTTCCAGTTCCCACTTGTGATGAACACAGCGTTGCATAACCAGTTTCTGACTGGGAATTGTGCTTTGGGTGGGTGTTCAAATGGCTTTGGAAGTAGGACGTTTCCCATTTCCCAGGTGTCTTGAATGCAGCATAACCTCCATTAGATCCCAGAGGCTTCCAGGTGAGACCAATTGGTCTGATTGGCTGACTTCACATGACACTGGAGAGAACAGTGTGTGTGTATTGGGAAGGATTCAATAAAAGCTTCACCAGTGAGAAGACGTGATTTTCTCCCGGCTTCAACATGGCTCAGCTGGCTCTTCTATTGCTTATGTTCATGTCGTCTGCTGTTTTAGCCAGACACTTTTTTAGCGAGAAGCCAAGTTGCTACCAGCCGAGGCCTCGGAAACCCAACTTTGGAGTGAAGTATGTTCCCTGATGAGCGAAGCTGTTTGGCTCCTGCATGTTTTCTGTGTTGTGCTTCTCTGTCTGTGAAACACAAGGAAGTCAGATTGATAAGTAAAATGGGATGTAATCCACTTTCACCTTCACTTATTCTGCTTGGCGTGTCCGACGGATGGAGTTTGACGCACCAGATAATCCTATAAGTACCAGGAAGTTTTTACTCTCTTGAATTAGCATGGATTACACTGGAAAAAATGTCCACCTCAACAAGTCATTTAGTCTCCTCTTCAGTGCTCTTGTTTTTCTTCAAACAAGGTCAAAAATCTGCCATTGGGATGAGATAATCCCACTTGTTTCCAATACTGAGCAACTTGTTTCCAGAACTTTCTTGAATCAAGTGTCATTTTCTTGATCCTAAATTGCTGATCTGCCTTATTCTGCCTTGTTTCAACAGATTTATACTTGTTCCCAGAAAAATTCCTCAAACAAGTGAAACCACACTGGAAACGAGAGGGGTTATATCGTCCCACTGGCAGATTTATTTTTTTAACCTTGTATTACAAGAGACTCAAGATGAGACTAAATGACTTGGATAGGAGATGTTTTTTGCAATGTCTTGATATGATGAAGCCCACTAATTCAAATGTTGAGACATTTTTTTTGTAACTGTTAACCCTGCTCTGCCGTGGGCTGGTTTCTTGATTAATCACGACAGAACAACAGTGGAGTCAGAGCAGTGAGGCCTGGGCTGATTTATAATCCAGTGGAGGTGAAGGCGGCCTGGTGACTGGGTCACCAGCAGCATGAAGCCCTATCATGTCTTGTCATGCCTGCTCTATGATTTACTGCCCTGGATCTACTGTTTTTGTGAAGATGACAAGAGATAAATTTTAGACTTAGCTGGAACACAACCTGCATTGAAGGGAAAATCCAGTGTAAAACTCACTGTGTGAAAACAGTGATTGTCTCCTCTGACAGGACAGCAGCCCGTCCTCATGAACTTCTGAACCTCGCTGAGCTGCCAAAGTCTTGGGACTGGAGGAACGTCAACGGCATCAACTACGCCAGCACGACCCGCAACCAGCACATCCCTCAGTACTGCGGCTCCTGCTGGGCTCACGGCTCCACCAGCGCCATGGCAGGTCAGACTGCCCCTGTTCCTTTGACTTCTGTGACAAGTTTGATGATTAAACCTTTATCACATTTTTTTTTTAAATCACACTGAAATGGCATTTTGAGAGCATCTTACTGTCTTAATTTGTATTTCCTGTTGAAACAAATTGTAGGGGGTGGGGCTTAACATGGAGAGGCATTTTTCAAAAGCGTAAACCAATAGGTGATCAGTTTCATTTGACGGGTGTGATTGTTCAAGAACATGATGTTTTTACTGGTTGAAATTTTTGTTCACGCCTCCTAGGTCCTCATGACATCACCATTGGAAATGCCCTGTTCTCCAGGACGATGATTAGATAGGATTTTGATTTAAAAATACAAAAAACTTTTGTAAATTCTTTTGAATTTATGATCAAATGGGTGAATATTCTGGCATGGATATTTAGCTAACAAGGTGAAATTTGGTTTTCATTTCATTGTGACTTTAAAGATGGAAAAAGCCACTTGACTCTCCAAGTCTTTTTAAAGGTGATCCATATGCATATAGTGTTTGAGCTAACTTTATCCTCTTGATCTCAACTTTTTATCTAAATTTGGAGCGCACCCATTTGGGAACTGTTGCCTTGGAAAAGAAACACACAAAATTAAATTATTTTTTTAAAGGATGGTGTGCAAATTAAATTGTCCTGAAATAACAGATGGGATGTTCAGTGATATTGAATCGCCGACTTTACATCAGCCTCTCCAAAACTTACAGCGTTTCAACTTTGTCCTCTCGATAGATCGAATCAACATCAAGCGGAAAGCAGTGTGGCCATCTGCTTATCTGTCTGTCCAGCATGTCATCGACTGCTCCGACGCCGGCACCTGTCATGGCGGAGACCACAGCATGGTGTGGGAATACGCCAGTGAACATGGCATCCCTGATGAGACCTGCAACAACTACCAGGCCATAGACCAGAGTGCGTTCTCAGCCTCGACACAGCCCACTGTCATGTTGTTGCATAAATGGCACTGAGCTGTTTATTCCAGATGTTTGTTTATCTCTTAACAGAATGTAAACCATTCAATGCATGTGGGACCTGCACAACTTTTGGAAAGTGCTCCAATGTGCAGAACTACACCCTGTGGAAAGTGGCTGATTATGGAGCCATTAGCGGACGGGAGAACATGATGGCAGAAATCTACGCCCGAGGACCCATCAGGTCATTTTGAACCTTTTTAAAACAAATGTTAAAATGGATTTTCAAATGCTCAGTGAGTCATTAGATATGTGGAATGACCATTTCTTTGTATTAAGTTGGCAAAAACAGGTTAACCATTTTTGCCAACTGGAGTGTCCCTTGGGTTTATTGGAAGAGAACAAACTTTTACAATTGAGAATGAACAGTTAATACAAGGAAAATGATCACTACATGCAATGAATGAGTGAACCACCTGTAGTGACAGTTGAAGACCAGCAGAGCTTCCTTCCTGTTTTTTTTTTTTAGCTCCTCAGTAAATACATATTCCTCTGTCACAGTACCACAGATTTGAGGTTGGGTAGTCACTTCAAATGCTCTATAAAACTTCAGATTTTCTATAAACTATTAAATGGCAAATCATATTGTGCTGAAACGCCTTTTTCAAGGCATCTGAGTGGATTTTGAACAAATCAAAATACACACTTTCTCCCTCAGCTGTGGGATCATGGCCACGGCGAAGCTTGACGCGTACACCGGCGGTCTGTACTCGGAGTTTGTCGAAACCATCTGGCTCAACCACCTTGTGTCCATAGCTGGCTGGGGAGTGGAAAACGGCACAGAGTACTGGATTGTGCGTAACTCCTGGGGAGAGCCGTGGGTGAGTCCTCACATGAATAACTTCTCAGCCTGAGTATCTGCATGGCATTGTGGTTTGAAAACTTGGCATTTTGAAGCGATGGATATGTTAAAAGGAGTGAGAGGTGCAGCGGGAGCTCTTCATTCTCAGTCTGTCCCAGTGAACGTGACATTTCTCTCCCCAGGGTGAGAAGGGCTGGCTCAGGATCGTAACCAGCGCCTACAAAGGAGTGAACGGAGGCCGATACAACCTCGGTGTGGAGGAGGACTGCACCTATGGAGACCCGATTGTACCAGAAACCTACCTCTAGAAGAAATTGTGTAACAAATCTAGAATTAAACTGTTTTGTTCAATCTCATGCGCTGGTATTATGGGTTTTCTGATGCTTTAATCTGTAAAAATCTAAATCTATATACATATATAAACATTAAAGGAATAGCCCATCCATTTTGAAAGTCCTCATCTTGTTAGATTTGACAATTAAATGATTTGGTTTAAGACTCTCTGATTGTTGTATTCACTTTTAATCTGAACACCAAACACCTAAAGCAGAAGTCTTTCCTGTTCATATGAGCCCAAACACACCAGTAAAATCCTTTTGTCTTTGTGGTATTTGCTTAAAAAAAAGTCAAATTAATTCCAGCTCTCCAGGGAAAACACACCCAGATTTGCTTCAGAGGTGACACTTGGTACTGATTGGTTTAGACTCCTTCCTAAATGTACCTGTGCATTACAACAAGGTCAAGTTGTAAAAGGGAGAGAATACAAAATCATTTTTTCAGCTCAATCCTCTTGCCGTTGTGATTGTTTTTGAGCCTGTTATGAATGACATGAAGAAGCTCTCCTGTCTTTGCCCTTTTCGATTAGAAGCCACAAGACGA
This sequence comes from Neoniphon sammara, assembly GCA_900302535.1. Lineage (NCBI taxonomy): Eukaryota > Metazoa > Chordata > Actinopteri > Holocentriformes > Holocentridae > Neoniphon > Neoniphon sammara. Next base: position 19,795 of record OMKZ01039662.1, on the reverse strand, counting down.
CTAAACCAGCCCGTCCCTTTGTTAAAGCGCCAGAATGACATTTGTTTGTTCTACATCTCTGGGCTCGATAAACAGAGCCCACCTTCCTTATTGACTGACATGCTTTATTAGTTTCAATTCTGTCATGCTTCTGCAGTAACGCTCAGTTTAATCACCGGTTATCTGCAGCGGCACACGCAAAAGCACAATGGCATCCTCTGAGTTAATGTGCAATTATAAAGAGCCAATTTCCGTGCTATTCAACTGGGGGAACAAAAGAAAACTGAGCACTTAGATATTTGGTTCAGGGGGACGCAACAATAATAAAAATGCATAAACACAAGCTGCTGTGCGTTGCGGCTGATATGGAAATACTCTCTATTAACTGGAGTTTCTATTCAGCATCTCAGGGGAGAACAAAGCATAATCAACCCTTCTGCAAGAGTGTTAACTTCAAGCCTCCAAACCAAGGCGAACCTTAAGCCTATAAAGCTGTGGGGTGTCCGAGTCAAGGCCCACTGCAAAAAAACAAATATTGAACATAATTTGGTTGTTCAATATTATGCGATCAAACCCCCCACCCCCCGAGCAATCTCTCACGTGAAATCAAATTTGCGCTCTGATTAAATTTCCTGCATGTTCTCTCATTTGCATAATCACAAACACTGGTCTAATGGATGTGAATGAAAACACATGGTAATCAACGGCTCAGAAGAAAAGAAAAGAAAAAGGAAAAAACAAAAAAAAGAGCAGTCTCTCCGAGGGAAATGGTATGAAAACTTGCAGGTTTGCGAGTGCACGCGAGCCATTTTCATACCGAGTGATTCAGCATTCATCTTCATTACGACGATCGATGAGGCAAAATAGATTTTTCAGCAATTCCTGCAAACCCATTATGTATTGTTACGGTGATCAATATGTAGCAACGTACTCTGTAAACATAGGAGGGAGGTGGTATGGCTGCAGCCTTACTGAGGCCTGGTGGTTGGAAAGAGCCTTGACTGTTAATTTCTAACGCAGCTGGAGGGAATATCCTGCTCTTAAGTTTCCTTGAGCAAGGCATCGGAAAGGTTTTTGCATTGCAGGTGCTTCTAGCTAATGTGTGTGTGTGTGTGTGGGTGTAATCCTCCCCCCTGCAACTGCCTTTCCAAGGCCATTGCTGCGGTAGATAAATAACTTGCCTGGTGAAATAAAGCTTTTGAGAACAAAGGAAAACTACCATACATGAGTTTCTCATATTTTACATAAAAGCATATCCTCTGATTTTGCTTAAGAGGTTATGGGACTGTTAATGATTCAAAACTACAACCAAACGATGCATGTAAACAATTACTATCAGCAGAAGCAGTGAGGGAAAAAATGGTTCAAGTCTTTCTTCCACAATACCATCAATCATTCATTTATCATCTCAAAAATGAATGTGCAGACTATTTGCCCCCGAATGTGACAAATTCCTTTATGTCTGACAAGCAGCCAAAACTGGAGGTCTTGATCATACCAGGAAATGTGTTTGTGATTATAAATCATAGCCTTAATGCATGCAGCCTGAGTATCAGGGCAAGATTAGCTCCAGAAGACGGTATAAATCATACATTATCATACTCCTAACTTCAGCAAAAGGCACGTGTGAATTGATTTGCATTGCATAATACATTCACAACTGGCAAATTTCTTTAAATGTAAATCCTATAGTTCTAATGAGCCCGACGTGCACGCACGCAGACAATAGCATTAACTCATTAAAGGGTTTTTCACTGCCAGCAAACACTTTCCTCATGATCTCTGTTTTCTTTTTCCTTGTCCAGCAAAAACACTTACACAACAATCACTTAGTCGGTGCGATTCCCAAATCGATTTACAGCGATAGCCACCCCGCTGATGTTATGCATCATTCCGGTCTTAATCTCACTTCCTTGTCCAATATACTTATGCTACCTCCAGGCAGCCGCAGAATTAGCTTTACTTAATGGATGAGTATTAATCCCTCTTAGTCACAACAAAATTAAGCAATAATGTGGCCATGAATATTTCAGACAGACTGCAGCAACACAGGAATCTGCTCGCACAATCTGCCCTGGCTTGCAAAAAAAGAATTGGCGATTACATACATTATTAATGCTTCATCATAAAATTCATATTTCGTACAAACCGAACAGAGGCTCCAGAGTGAAAATCCAATGCGCAGTCAATACTGCTTCAAACTAACTTGCTGAGCGCACAGAACAGAGAGAAACGGCCTCTAAAACGCTGCGGTCTGCTCCGAGCTTTTGTCCTGCTTTTATCACTTTGTCTCCTAAGGTAGTGCATTCTTATTAGATCCCTTAAAAATAGATGTGATCCTTCCAAGTCAGTGAGTTCCTGCAGCCTCCCCCTGGAAGTTTTAATTAGAACACCAGTCACTCGTGTTATCGTTGTTTCAAGAGGGCTGCTTCCACATTCCTGAGCTGCCCTCTTCATCACAGGATCACAGAGCAGTCTGCTCAGGGCGACCCACTCGTGTTCCTGCAGATTTTTACCTCAGAAATCACAATCTGAATCACTTAAGTCGTCAAACTGTTGTAAGCGTGCTGTAATTTGTCTTAATGGCATTAGTGCAGAGAGAAAAGTTAGCGTTTCACAGTTAATACACCTACACACAACAGGCACATAATGTTAAAGGACAGTACAAGAAATAAAATGATTAAGTAAAAAATGTCACATACGGTCTGATTTCAGCTTCGTTAGATCACTAAGATGCTCAGACTGTCTTCTGTTTCTCTGTTCATATCATTATAAAATTAATACTTTTAATTAATACTTTTTTGGCTGCTGCTCAGACTAAGGAAGCAATTTGAAGACATCACTTTGGACTCTGATCACTTCCCATGAGCATTTGTCATTATTTTTCACACTTTATCCAATTAGACAATGAAATAGTAATTATCTGCAGCCATATGCACTCAACATACACTGAACGGTCAGTATTCTACAGCTTTGAGCATTATTTGAGAAGATAGTAAAGTTAGTAACTGATAATGCTTTAATACTCTGCAGCACCTGTGATGTGATGAGCCTGAGCATCTTGCAGGAATGATATGAAAACAGGCTGTTTTGTTGTCCCACAGTCTTCATGGAGGCACAGTCAAATTCTGAGTCACATGCAAAGGGGATTTCTTCTCCTACCACTCAATTTTATCAATATTTTTGAATGTACACAATTCCCACTGCTCAGAAACTTGAGGTGACTCAGCTACAGTCTGAATGTCTTCAGAGAATTTTGAACTCAAATGAGTTAAATTCTACAGTAGCACTGATGCACAACGGTGAGTTTTATCAAAGACCTTCTTTGCAAAACTGTTGTTTCTTTTATATTCCCTTTTGCCAGTGTTGTCAGTAAAGGGCGGAGCGTGCATTGTGTGATGAGCAGAATGCATCAGTTGACTGGACAGCTACAGTGTCTGATTACACCTGGTCTATTATGACTCTGCAGGCTGACATACTTTCCTGAAGGCAAACGGCTAAAAATTCATGCTTCTATTATTGTAACCCTCAGCATGAACAGCTAATAGAAGACAAGACAGGTGGGCAAAAACAACCCTAACCATGCCTCCTCCTGCATAGTGGTTTTACTGGGCTGTAAAGCACACACTGACGGCCATACTGGAGGTCTGTAGCTGTTGAGCAACAGCAGCACAGCTGGTTGCGTTTCTAAACGTATGACTCAGCTGTCTCAAATTAATTGAACTGATGTGGTTAGTCTCTGCTGCTGCTGGGAACTGATGATTTCGCCATCGATAGTCTGAAATTTGCGTTTAGCTAATGTGTACGTGTTAGCTGCCTAACCAGGGCAAAGAAAACTGTGCCTGACTGTCTGACTGGTGAAACATCACTCTGGTGAACACATCTGATTCATACATTAACACTGATTCCAGGTCAAACCAGCATTATTGGCTTGTAGTGTCATTTTAACATTAACACCGGTTTCTTTGCTTAATTAGCCTGCTGGTTTTTAACTAGCTAACAGAACCAACAGCTTGTTCATGTTGACTCTTTTCAGTCAAAGTCAAAGTGAACTGGAGTAAACACTACAGATAAGACAGCTTGTCACAGTAAGCTAAATTTAGTATCATCTTCCTCATCAGACCTTTCACTTTCACTCATAACATTACATCTTGTCTATTAATAGGCTTCTATGCTACATAAGTCATTTATTTTTTAGAGTTAAAATCTTGTTTTTTGTCAAATAAGGTAAAAAAAATCTGCCAGTGGGATGAGATAATCCCACTTGTTTCCAATGCTAATCAACTTGTTTCCACAATTTTCTGCCTTGTTTCAACATGTTTATACTTGTTCCCAGAAAAATTCCTCAAACAAGTGAAACTGCATTGGAAACAAGTGGGATTATCTCATCCCACTGGCAGATTTTTCCTTTGTTTGAAGAAAAACAAGACTTCAACACTGAATAAGAGATTAAATGACTTGTTAAAATGAACATTTTTCATATTGTTGGTCCTAATTCCATTGACCCAATCTATTTGAGGCCCTTTTCTATAGTCCATGAGATGAGTCTGCTCCAAGACAAAGGCGTCAGTTTGGTTACTGTGGCGTGAAGATCACACTGTGGTAAACGCACCTTGAGCAGCGTTCTGCACATGCACAGAGCCGCCGTCTGGCCACTGTTCCTTCAATAGAGTCAAAATATGCTAATGACATCTGGCTAGTGGAACGACATGGATGACTTTCATCTTGCAGCCATTGGCCATCATTATGTTTGGCTTGGCACTCATTCATTCAGAGGAAGGGGGGCGATTGAGAAGTGTATTAAAGATCCAGCCTGTAATTGCAGTTTGCTGCCCCCTGTTGAAGCAACGTCCCTCCAATACCTGCTTTGTTTACACAGTGCTTTACTGGACTGGAGATGTACTATTGTTTTGTTTTTTTCTTTCAAATTTATGGTCTGAGCTCTTGGTGCCAGGACTGACAGTCTGTGATAGCCAAACATGATTTTTGCAAATACTCAGGGATTGTAAAAGGTTTGTTTACATGTATAATATTCCCAGATAATGGAGTATAAAAAGGTTAAGAAATGTCCACTGAGTTTATTCTCCATCTCCAATAATGCATGTGAATATGGACCTACATTTTCAATGGGCAGCTATATTCCTGAGGGTACCTGCAAAGGGCAATGCCACTTCCTTTTATTAAACTCTCTTTCAGCTTGCAGAATAATGTTTTGTGATGAAGAAAGCTTTTCATACAGTGCCAAACTCAGCAGGGACACTGGTGCACAGGGACAGCTGGCCTGAATTTATTCATATGAGCCTAACTGTAAGGTGGAACGCTTCTCCAAAACGAACAAGGGTTTTATTACAGTAATATACAACCAGCATGATGATCAAGCTGAAATTTTGAAGCTGAGCTGTTTATTTGAATTGATTATCACCCTGCACTAATTAGCAGGCTGTGTCCAGTAAATGGAGCCATAACCAGAAGAAACGATGGAAACACAGAGGGATGGGAAATTGGCTTGCCTAATATTGATTATATTTTTTTTCATAATGAGATGCATCACTACAGATGAGTCCTCCCAAGACGCTGAGTGGCTGCCTGCAGAACAAAGGGCCTTTGCGTTTGGCACACAAGGGGTTAAGGTGTGTGAATGCCAGAGTTGCCGTTGCTGGTAACCAACCACAATGATTAACTCATATTGATTCACCAAACGAGAATTACAGTGTTTCAGTACTGGAAGAACAAAGAGATACGCGGTCCTACTGTAACTGATTGGTACCCACACTGAGGGAATATATTTGTACATTTAAAAGGCTTTGCGCACAAGACAGGGCCTGTTTTCTCTGCGCACTTGCTAAAATCGATCATCTGTCCAGAGCTTTTTCGCTTTTATTAAAACGCACAGGATCTCAAACAGGAGGATGGCGGTGTTGGTCGAGCGGCTGTCCGTAAGAAGCCCTATCTGTCTAAATGTGGCTTTGAAGAGAGAGAGCCTGCCTTCAGCCTCATCAGAAACTTGGTTTTGAAGAGGGAGCGCCCCGCCCTCCTGGTCCTTATAAACAGAAAGCCTGTTGGAAAGGCGCTCATACATAACAGGAACACTGGAGACCGCACCGCTGTACATGAACTATCCTGGAAGCGAACTGTGGCTACAAAGACTTTACGGATTACACTGGTTGGTTTTCAGCTTTTTGCCGAGCAAACCGAACCAGAAGTGGCCATGGATTTTCTGAATCATAACTATTTGAACGCGCGCAGCCCGTACGACTATACTTTTAATTTCTGGAACGACTATCTCGGTCTGTCGACGTTGGTTACGAAGAACAACAAGCTCACCATGCCCCAGAACCCCAACTCCATCACCGAGTCCCTGAAAGCGACCCTGGGCTTGGACGATTCCCCGGCGTGTCCGTGCGTAATTGCGGGCGGCGGC
>OMKZ01039641.1:2372-15074 GCA_900302535.1 Neoniphon sammara | reverse complement strand
CATGTGTAAGTTCAGACATCTCAGTCAACATCAAGGCATGCCCACACACACACACACACACACACACACACACACACACACACACACACGCACACACAAGCAACACATACTCCACCCTTCCCAACCCGCTGCAGCAGAAGGCATGTTGCTGCTTTGTAATTTACCACTGATGTTGTTCCCCTCTTATTCCGAGTAAGTGCCTGAGGTGACACAAAAGTAAATATTTGTAAAGAGATCATGATGAGTAGAAACTGGTAGTTTATGCCTCCCTGACCATGGCACAGTGACAGCAAGCAAATACTGCTGTTTACAGGTTCTGCTGATATCTCTAGATTATCTCAAACACGAAACAACATGTATGACACAATACAACGCATTGGTTGTGAAAGTGGGGTTCAAGCACCCCCAGGGTTAATATGTGGACTGAATATTCATGTTGCTGACCCTAAACTGCTGTTCCAGTATAATTTTTTTGTAAATGAAGCTACAAAACTACAGGAACTTGAAGGGGTCCCAGAAGTCCCCAGCAAAGTAATGCAATTGTTTAATTTCATTATTGCTGCTGCCCCGCTGGCTTTGTGCATGGCGTGGGGAATGCAAGTAGTGGGAGAATGGAGTTTGTACATTTTGGATTGAGGGTGGCGCTACAGGAAAGGTCATGAGGTCACCAAAGTTGACAGGGTTCCTCCTCTGGGGAGCATGAATGTGCTTTCCAAATTTAATGACAATCTGCCCAGTAGATAAGATTTCAAATTTGGCGTTATGGGGTAATGGGGTCATCAAAATCGAAGAGAATCTTCTTTTGGGGAGTGTGAATATGAATGCACTCACTAAATATCATGGGAATCCACTTATTAGATTTAGTGACATCTCGTGTGCAAGACTGACATTTTGGCCTGAAGGTGGTGCTAAAGGAAAGGTCATGAGGTCAAAAAAATTGACAGGGGTTATCCTCTGTGGAGCATGAATGTGCTCACCAAATTTCATGGCAATCCGCCCATAATTTACAGATTTTACCTTGAAGTAAAATGTAGAACAGACGGACGAAAAAATAGACGGGCCTACATGGTCATCTTTAGGCCCCGCCTCCCATCAGGGCAAAAATCTTAGTGGGACAAAATCTTATCAAATTGAGTGTCCATGACCCTAATTTATCCACAATAATTTATGACATAATTTATATAATTTATCTAGAATTTCAGATTTGTGGAAATGTTTGTGGTCAACATAAGGCCTGACTTCATATGTATGTCCAGTTCCTATACATGAAATCATTTGAGAGCCTGACACTGTTGTTCTAATCACAAATGACTATGTACACTTTCTAGTTTAGAGCTGGTTAGACTAAATTTTCATCTGTGATCTCTAGAAAAGTCAACTGTTTTGAGGAGGCGTCAACTGTTAGAAATACTGACACAGAGCAAGAGCAAGGATGAGAGGTTTTGGAAAGAGCGAGGAGAGAGCAGAGACTTGAAGCAACATGAGGAGACTATATGCAAAAATGGTTGTTGACATTCCAGTCATATTAGTGCAGGGAGGATATGTCCTTGCTAGGAAATTAGGTCTCTATTTATTTAGAGACAAATGTACGAGCATGAAGTTATAATGCCATAATGATACACCAGATGACCTTTCAATTATGCTAACTTAGAACAGAAGAGAGCCCTACAAGGCGGTAGGGCCAGGCGGAAAACACAAACACATCAGCTTTTTTTTTTTCTTTTCCCCCACACACAACCCCAGCACTGGAATCTACAACAACTCCTGAAAAGCTTCAACTTCAACTTTTGAGATTTATTTGCACAGCTGCTCATTTATGTCAATATCTCAATATAAGAATTGCTTCCAAACTCACCTAACCTTTGAGAAAGCTACAGCATTGACATGAAGACGTGAAGACATGTATAAGATAAATCTGGATGCAAAGAATCTGTACCTGATTTTAGATGCATCCCCAGCCCTCTAATCACTCTAATAAAAAGCCCATATTAGTCAAACCCCATTAGCAGAAATAAAAAAAAAAGAAAGAAAGAAAAGGAAATCAAGTTATGGATGCCAAAAAATGATCTATGAAAAGGTCCATGAAAGTGAATGAAGGAATGCTGATTCTTTGATATATATATATCCTTGTTATGATACGTTACCAAGGTGTCTAAATCACGTACCATCAACGGCCAAGAATTTGCATGTTTTCATTCCAACCAAACTGTTCAGCAGCTCTTTTCACACGGCAATGATCAAAGCCAAGAAATCCGTGTCAATACTTGTGTCTTTTTCGAGAACGCTTTCCTCCTGTTGTCTCGGAAAGGACAAACTTCCCAAGAGCAGAGAACTCTCTTTACGGTTTTGGAAGAAGAGCAATGAAGATCTTTAAATTTTGCGATTGAATGAAGAGGGAACATCGTTGAGTTTGGGAACATCTTAACAGTATGAGATGAAGGAAAGGGAACATCCAACTACGCGAATCTCCTTAGACCCCTTTATGGGTATCAGGAAACAGGTGTTGACAGCTGAGAGCCAGCAGTTCCTCATGCTTGGAAAGCCTAACATGACAAGGTGAACTGATGCCTGGACTTAAGATAATTTTCAGCAGTTTCTTCACGTATTCTTAACTGATACGAACACCAAAGAAGGAGAGACTTTCAATCGCTGACGGAAACGTCCTCTCCATGGCTGACGACTGATAGATGTCGTGAACCTTTGAGTTAATCAGTGAAATCAGCTGCTGTAGTGTTTGGTTAGAATGAAAACCTACAGACTCTTGGGCCTCGATGGCATATGATTGGAAACCATTGGTCTAAACTCCCCACTGTACACAGCCGCAGAGTGTAACAAGTGTTTTGTCTATCAGAGCCCACGAAGTTGTTTTGCCAGCCTGCCCACCGGCTCTGTTGGAGGCATGACTGCCTGTTATGTAGGAGGAGTGCCACCCAAGAAGATGGCTGCGCAGCGGAACTATGCCATGATACCGCCATCCCTGAGAGGCTGCTATCAAGATGGCATGGCATCCACACACACATACACACACACACACACACACACACACATACATACACACTGTGTGTGTCCGTCATCTATCTGATAAGAACCACTTCCACAACGTAGAGCCACAATGAGGGAGGAGTGCATATTGCATCTGAGAAGGCAGAGAGACAGACTGAACGGGAGAGAAAGAGACCAACAGAGACAGAGAAAGGGTCACATGAAGACTTTTGCAACTGACATTATACATTAATGATTATGTCTGCTGTACAGTTCAGAATGCTGTCAAACCAAATGCATAATTGTCACTGTACATTGACCTTGGTGAATATGTAGTATTGTGTCACGATATTTTTTTCCACAATATTCTTTTTCCAGCACCTCATGTCACGATCCGTTAAACGGATTGCATTGCATAGTGTTCAGTGACACTGTGCGATTCAAACACTTTTCTAATAAATTGGTATGGAAATGTTGAATTAAATAGTTTTGACTCAATTTGTCCGCTGAGTTATCAAAAGAATGTCATAAAAATATTCTCAGCTCTTTTTTTAAGTTTTCAGTAAATTATATAGAGTATTGCAATGTATTGCATTATGTATCATATTGCAATGTGTCATGATACGTATTGTATCATGAGGTCTTTGCCAATACCCAGCCCTATCGTATAGCATATATGTAATGGATATTGTAGATATTGGTGGCTATGAACTACTATATTGTATGTGGTTTCATGTATAAAATGTATAGTTTTTTTTTTTTCCAATTTAATTTCTATTTATTGTTTTGACAATATTGTTTTCTGAAGTTCGAGTTCAAGTTAACTTAGAGCCCGTAATCACTGTTACAGTCCAAAGGGGCTTTACAGGCCCACAGTTTATAGAAAACGAAACGACAGCCCCTGACCTCAAACTTCATAACAGGCAAGAAGAAAAACTCCCAAAAAACCCAAAAGCCAAAAAGGGGAAAAATGAAAGAAATCTTGGGATAGATCAGAGAGTGGGAAGCCCCTTCCGGAATTGCAGCTGCACTTAGTCATAAATACAGTGCAAGAAGAAGAGAGGGAGACACTACACTGACATAGTCCATGTTCATTAGAAGGTCATTTGACTGCACAACCTGTTGCACAGTGCTATAGTGGTAAATAAAAGGGAGATTATGACTATGAACTATTATATATCATAACCACCATCAATTTTCTGCTTCTATCCAACATCTCTCGAACACAAAGCTGCAACCAAACGCCTGTATACTCGCGCAACTTGAGATCTAATCATTTATTGACACTCCACGCTTGATGGGGGAGCGTGCAAATCTGTGTAAACTGTGACACAGGAAGCAATGAGGACACCGGAAATAAAGAGCCCCGAAATTTTCACGCAGCTTTCTCCATGCTTGCACAAAGTGGAACTCTTGACATTCAGTTCTTTCCAGTTTACCATCATCTCTGTCCCTGCTTGCATAATCATATAAGTGTGCATATCTACTCACACCTTCAGCAAGTCTAACCTCAAAATGGTGCATCTTTGAAATAAGCAGGGGTAAAACAAACACGACGTAAACAAAGGAAATAAGCTGGAAACACACGGCCCAAAGCCCAAACAGAAGATGGTACACTGAGGGACAGTGAATAAAACTGTGCCAAAATTTCAACTGGTTTGGCTGGCAAGCCTGTGCACACTGCAGTTATGACAGCCAAAGGCCGTTTTGCCAGTGCAAACGTGCCAAATTCCAATTTTGTTTTTACTATACTGTACTGATCATCTTACATAACCACTGATATGTTGATGTCCGCTTTGATAAATCACTCAGCCTCCGTCACTCATTTCAAACCCCTGACCTGAGAGGTAATGACGGCAAGAGAATGTGCCATAAAACAAGGCGGTAGGACTGTACACCAACACTGGTTCAGACAATGCATGGCTATAAACAAAGTCTGATATGATGAATATAAAGATTATGGATCACATTGGGAGCTGGTTGAGCAAGCCGAGGTATTAAATGCTTTGATTAAATATAGAGGACAAGAGGACAAGTTCAGTGGATTATGATCGTGTATTTCCAGTCCAAACAAGCCAAGGTTCACCAATTCTGACAAAACAGCCTAAAGGTCATGATGCTGCAGATACAAACTTTAGAACTCTGCAGCATGAACAAGCGCTTACTTGCCAAGCTAGTCTAATTCATAACAAAAGAGCCACCACTCGGACCATCTGCAACTTGTTTACTGTAATATATCACCAGTGGTTGTATTTCCTTGTGGAAAAGCATTTGTCTATTTGTTTTCATAGGTTTGTTTCCATATCCATGTTAATATGAATGCCTCTAAATGAACAGTTTGGAGGTTTGGCTGGCTGAGCTGGTTAGAGGGCACATCTCTGCATGCATGCCACTTCCATTGTTCAGTGCAAACAAAGCATTTATGCACATCAGGACTACTGTCAGTATACATGTTGTTGCTGCCCGTATGTTTCCTCCATCCTTGTATTTTATAAATCTGCAATCTGCAAATATATTTTACAAATTTGCATGCTCTGCATATATTTATTCTACATCTGTAAAATTACATTATTGCTGCACTGTGAAGCTACGTGTGTGATTAGTAGTTAGCATCTTTTCTGCATGCTGGTATGCATGTTTAGTATGATTATAGGCATATGTGTATGTATGTATGTATTATATTAGTAATTTTTTTATTTTCAGTTAGTTGCTTCATGTTTGTCTCTTCAGCTGTTTACAGAAAGATAACATAGGATAGCCTGTATTTTCCCGCCTTACTCTCTCTCTGGAAAAATAGCTGAAATGCCACGGGTGTTGTGGTGATAAGTCATGGCTTCACTATGCGTTCACGGGCCGTGGTGAATACCTCACCTGCACAGGCAGGCTCCTCTTCCCTGATGAGCAGGGTTTGAAGTGTTCTACTGTATATAATAAAAGAGAAAGAAAGAAGAATGGAGAAAAGCTGTGGCAATATCCATGGAGGCGGATCCTCACTGCACATTAAAGAGTATCATGCCAAAGGCCATCAGAAGAATGCCTTGACGACAGAGAATTTCACTTCCTTGTTACCAGTCAGTCATAAAGCTTCATTTTGGGAAAGTGTGTGCAGGATGCTATCAGTGAAGAATGCTTTAAAACTATTCTATGCAACTTTTTGATAAAATGCCTGTTTAACTAAAAATGGCGTTTCAGTGATGTTGGGGACATTTAGGGGTGTAAACCACTTGTTGCAGGCGTGTCTTATGAGCGTGGCCAGCTGACAGCTGATTGTGGTTAAGATACAGTGGGCAGTGTACTTCATAAAAAGCAGAACTTTCATGCCAAAAAGACGTCTTGCAAGACCCAAGATGTGATGTTTCCTGTTCTTTCGGTGTTCTTTGAGCACGACACCACAGCTGTGGATCGTTCGTGGACACGCGAGCATTTGAAACTCCTGTGTGCAAATGCTGCTCATGTGCGACAGAATAAGGGCGCTGCACCACCAAAAATAATTTGTTATACTATTGATGGATAGGTTTGATCAAAATAGATATCTATTTCTTACATTTTGCTGTTGCAATATCATATGCAATATCATAGGATATCATAGGATCAGAGCAGGGTTTTTTGTTACCAGAATATTTAAAACAGGAATTCAAAATCTTATGAGTCAAGTATGTTGACACTATGCTACCTCAGTATTACTACAGCAGCTTATTAAGCCTATGATATACAGTACTCTAGGCTATAATTCTGAGTGATTCCCAGTTGATTTTAGCAGAATATGTGGAGGGGAAAAGCATTTGGCAGTGCTGTACTAACAATTTCACAATATCTGCTAGTTTGATCTATTTTAAATCTAATTTATTTGACTGATCTGTGACCATTCTGTAGTTTGTATTTTCAGGAAGCATGACAGCTGTGTTTCCATTACTGTTTCCTTCGTAAAAGTTTAATCGCTGTAAAACAGTGAGGACAGAGACGAAGCAGATCAGTCAAATAAAAGTGTGCGGCCATGGCTGTTCTGTGTTGTGGTGCTGCGTTTCCGCCATCAAACTGTTTTTTATCAGGGGACTCGCGACTGATCAGCGCCCCCTACCAGCATGGAATGGCATAAAAAGAACTGCAGTTTTATAGTAGTAGTATTTTTATTTTATTTTTTTTGCAGTATACTGCACGTGGTGTTCCAGCATGTGTTCACCAGGGGGTTCTTACGTCATTTCGTCTTACATCTTTTGAAGTGCACTGTCAGCTTACGGCTGGCAGCCACAGCGAAGGGAAGTCACAGCAACGGCAGCAATGGTGGTGAGCGGTAAAGGTGCCTGCAGACTTCCAGCAAAGTCACCGTGAAGATGCCAATGTCACAAAGACCCAAACTCACAGTGGTTTGAGTTCGAGGAGAGGGGGCAGTGACGGCCCCCAGAGGGAACTTTGTCGACTGTCTTTTCTAGCTTACAGACCACTGCCTGTCCGCCACTGCTGATTGATCCACAAACTGATTATGTCACAGTGGCATCAAATTCCAAATGAGTCATTCTCATCCATACTATATTTATTTATTTGTATGTATTTTGATTCTATAACATAGAATTATAATGGGGATATAATTTATTAATATAAATATATATTTTTATATATACTTTGTAAGCTTGATATTGTGATTGAGATTATTCATGTGCCTATTTTATTTATTTATTATTTTTTTTAATTAATGATATTGTTACTGAAATTGGTAGTAGCTCATGCTTTGCTTTATATATATTCCCCACTTTATATATTGCTTTATATATTCCTCCAGAAGAAATCATTAAAAGCAGTCTTTTTTTGGAAGCCAGTAGTTGCCCAATTACACACAACAGATGCCGTTGAGCGTTGAGGTTTACCTCCATTTCAGACACTGATAAACAGGCTCTTTTAACAAACTGGGGAATGTTGGTAGCATGACCAATTCAAAGCCACGCTGAAAGAGAGACCATGCAGGTTTATAAATGGAGCTTTGGTGGCAGCAGAAACAAAGAGAGTGGACAGAAGTGTGAGGCCCACAATACAGTAACCCTGCAGACAGACAGGCAGGCAGGCAGTTATGTGCAGTCGGATTACAGTGGTGAGTGGACCTCGCTCAATAGAGAGGCAGGGTTGTAAAGACGACTAAGACATCCTTCTAAAGTAATGACATTTTGCTGTAATGTTAAAATTACTGGTGTATATGTCTATTTCAGTACATGTACAAGTTAGTGTGTCACTTTAAAAATGGGTACATGCCTCCCATACAGTGCAAAAGGATAAAAATACCGAGGCTCTTAAAGAAACAGACTTTTCTAAATAAAGTGGATGAAGTTAAGATATAAATAAATTTTAAAATAAATCTTGAATCAATAGAGTAAGTTTTTGCGATGTCTTAGGCAGGTTGTGGCTTTGTGAAGAGCATGGATCCATCCTCCCTCTTTTCTCTCCTTTACACTGTTGCCTCTTCTAAAAATAAGATCCTCAAATTCATGCCGTCTTCTGATCTGTCCAGTCAGTAAGACAGAATTGTGTCGGTGACCGATGGCAGTAAGAGAAGCAGTCAGTCAGTCAGTCAGTCAGTCAGACAGGCAGTAAAGGCCTGTGATTTGTGGCCGTAAGACAGACAGTCTGTCCGGCCAGTCGGTAAGAAAAGTCAGTCAGGCCGGCAGGCAGTAAAGGGCCGTGATTGACAGCAGGTCTTGTGGCTCGCGCCTCGGCATGCCACTCATCCGCCACTTCCTGGGCCCTTTGTGTTTCTAACACACACACACACACACACCATCTGCCGTGGTAATTCACAGGCTGCATGCCGGAGCAGCACACAGCCTCCTCTCTAACTTTCCTTTCTCCTATTCATCCCTCCCTCGCTCCCTCGCTCTTTTTCTTTTGGGAGAGAGAAAGCCGGGCTATTCACAACTTCTGTTTGTACTGGCCCCTCAAACACACACACACACACACACACACACACACACACACATGCGCTCGCAGGCATGCACATACATCTTAGTTCGAAAAGCAATCAGTCCACTCCAGTCATGTATCACAGGATGGCAGCCTGTTTTCTGAGGAGTGTTGTTTAATTTAAACATTTATATTTCTACTGAACCTACAGAGGACTTTCTGGTGGTCGTATTTGAAGGTCCTCAGCTCTTGGATAACAGTTACTGAATAGCTGATTATGTTTCTTAATGTAATCAGCACTGAATAGACATTTCTGTGCTGTTTTTAACTGGAATTTTTCCACTGATTCACTTGATGAATTATGTGTTTGGTCTGGTCACCTTAAAGGAATACTCCAACATTTTGGGCAAAATAACCTTTCTCCAACTTACCCTGACTGAGACAAGATGTTCGATACCATTTTCACCTCTGTTCATCCACTGGTTCGGTTCTGATGGGTAGCATTTCGTAAAAAAAATCTTACAGCAACTCTAAAGCACTCTTATTTACACAATGTATCGTGTGTTACACAGTAATGAAAGACATGTTGGAATTTTGTTTTAAAAACAAGTCATTTTAGGAGAATTTAGATGGCCGGAACTTTTTTCTTAATTCTAAGATGTGTATTTCAAATACATGTGGTACACTTTATAAATAAGGCAGCTTCAGAGTTGCTGTAAGGTTTATTTTTTCACTCTGACGGAGCCAAGCTAATGACTCCTGTAGACCTCAAGTCTTTATGCTAAGCTAACACAAATTGCTAACCATAGGAACCAAACCAGTGGATGCACAGAGGTGAAAATGGTATCAAACATCTTGTCTCAGTCTGGATAGGTCAGAAAAAGGGTATTTTGCCAAAAATATTGGAGTATTCCTTTAAGATCACAGTCTTGTAAACATACCTGATTCACACACTTGGTAATATACTCAGTAGAAGTTAGTGTTAGTATAGTATTGGCTAGTAGTTGCATGTTTTCATCAATTGTAGTTCCTTTGGAAACTTTGGAAACAAATCTGTCTCATCAGACTATTCAGTTTCACTTACAATGTAACTGAACTGGCCTACAGCAACACCACAGCAATCTGCGTGTGATACTTACTGCTCATTCTGTTAAACTCTGAACTGAGCATCTGTATGACTGCTCACCTTGGATGGCACAAGGGATAGTAAGATAATTTTTTGTATCTCTCTTTTTCGAGCCTAGTTTGAGCCTAGTTTTCTTGTCATAAATGATTCATCATTCATTCATTCAAGACACCGTGGAATATTTCAATATAACAAGCAAAACGTTTAAACTCAAAATACCCGCCAATGCATAGACAAAAATTAAAGCAGCTTGTTAACGGCTGCATGGTTAGCCACCAGTTGTATAATCACAACATCACTCTGGCTGTCTTCCTTCCATACTTTCTCTCAGGTTAGTGATCCTTATATTATCTACTTCTATAGGCGGCGCTCTTTTCTTTGTCTGCTCAGCCACGGTGACTGTCACTGCTCATGCTAACTATCCAGCTGTTCTTGTTTTTATCCCAAATGAACTGGAAACATAAAACACACCAGAGGATTTTCCCAGGTTAAATATGACACCAATTGGTGAGCTGGTGTTGCATTAGTCAGCTGCAGAGAGCAGCAAATCATACACTTTTTATATAAAATGGGATCTAATATTATGATTATTTTAAGCTACGATTGTTACTACTTGCGCCTCTTCCCCCTGCCTGGTGTCATTTGTTTTGCAGAGTAAGAAGACGGATAGGAGCTGATATGCATTTTGCTTTGGTAAGTGAACATCAAGTCTGCATAACAGCCCTGGAATGAAGTT
The DNA here is from genome assembly GCA_900302535.1 of Neoniphon sammara. Taxonomy (NCBI): domain Eukaryota; kingdom Metazoa; phylum Chordata; class Actinopteri; order Holocentriformes; family Holocentridae; genus Neoniphon; species Neoniphon sammara. The sequence goes on along the minus strand of OMKZ01039641.1, from coordinate 4,344 downwards.
GTGTATTGCTTGCAAAGTAATGCACAACTTCTGTATGGTTCACAAAGATTCTGGTTTTGTGCCCTAAAGCAACTCAGATTGTTTGTGAAATCTGACTTGGTGGCAAATGCAGTAAAATGCGGTAGCGGCTTCCAATTGTCTTAGTGATGGTCTTATTTGTTTTCAGTGAATTCAGTTTATTGATGTTAAAATTATATATCCATCACTTTTAAGAGGATGGTAAACTTTTACTGCAGCTGGTGATATTATGATGGTTTAAGACAGCTTTCGCTTCTCAGTACATAACCTCTAAATGGACCAGTGGTTTTAAGTTGATGTTTCACCCTAAAGAAATGGGTCAGACTCTGTGGGTGTGACCGGCATGCAAGGCTTACTTTGTTAAATCCACATTGTTTGGAGATGTGGTCTAAGACACACACACACACACACACACACACACACACACACACACACACGCTTGTGCGGCCACCCGATCTTTCTCATCACGTTGGTATGTGTTCTCACCATTCATTCCACACTACTCCCCCGCAAGTCCCACAATCCACTGTACCTGTAATCTCCTGTGTGTTTGTGTGTGTCTGAGTAAAACAGGTGTGTCACACGGAGGTACAGAGTGAGCGGAGAGCCCTGGGACTGTATGTATGACAGCAAACGTCACGGTCATGTTGCATTCAAATAAATCATGACGCATGAACACTTTGACCACTTGCACAAAAAAAAGTTTCATAAACCTTAACATGAACCAATAGGATACCAATTTTGTTATATTGTACTGTATCTATTTTGCGTGTGTGTGTGTGTGTGTGTGTACACTTTCAGTTTTGGAGCCAGACTGAACTCATTGGTAACATTTTCTCTGACTAACATATCTATAGTGTATTATACAAATTGTGCCCATACACTCAGACACTCCTGGGGCTCATTTATAGAGATTTATAGCACTAAAAGTTTATGTACCTATACGACAGAGGAAACTGCGTACAGCAAAAAAATAACCTGGTTTATAAAACTGTGCATATGTTTTCCATCATGCAAGTTTTGCATATGTGAACATGCCTCTCCTCCCACCCCATTAGTGGCCACACGCAAAGCATGAGGGCAGGAAATTGTTGGGTATCACCAACCAAGAGTGAACCTAAACATGTATAACAGCCTCAAGAAATTGCCTGACAAGTTGTATTTTCTCATTTTGTGACTCAGACTGTCAGAAAATGCATGCAACCAGAGCTAAAGAGGTGGCCGAAGAGCCCAACCCCAGTGTTTCCAATGTACCATCTTCTCGCGTCTGTAGTGTAATCCTTTTTCACTATTCCAACAATGGCAAAGTATCCATATCTTATCACTACATGCCATTATTTAAAACCCTTTTCTGACAATCCAGTTTCTGAAATGATAGGTTTCACGTTTTTTGGACGCAGACCTCATTAAAACATTGTCTGCCTGCGCTATTTAGATCACTTTGGTACCGAGGAACTCACCACTGTGCTGCATGTTCTCACTGGGCTTCAACATTGTTTGAGCCTACCTGAAACCATGATGATATCTCCTTTTGGAAAATGAGAAGCTCACAGTGGTCACATGACAAAACTGTCATCTTGCTAGTGTTACCAATAGTAGTGTAATAAACAAACTCACTAAAAAAAAAAAAAAAACTCTAGGAATGCAACTTCTAGTGCATGTGAAAAAAGCACAGACTGTCAGAAAGCCTATTTTGTGATTTTTTTATAATATAAAGACATACCTGACTGTACTATGAGCTTCTCAGTTTGAAAAAAAAGAGATATATAACGGTTTTTGAAAGCTCAAAGCTCAATTGGCCCATTGGGCTGCGTTAAAGCCCACTGAGATGCAGCACAGCAGTAAGTTCATCAATACAGAAACGATTAGTGAAGTTGTGCTCTGTGTGATTCTAAATGATGTCAAACTACGGCTCAGTAAGGCTTGGGTTCAAAAAAAAAAAAAAAAAAAAAAA
>OMKZ01039638.1:8559-24265 GCA_900302535.1 Neoniphon sammara | reverse complement strand
TTTAGTTGTTCAAAATGCACTTTAACAATACAGAGGAAAATCACACTTTGGTTTCATGAAAACTATCAGATTCAAGACTTTAGGATAGGATAGGATGAAACGAAAAAAAATGAACTATGTCAACAACACTTCATATTTAGAGCTATTTCAAGAATATCAGGTGCTAGTACATTTTCTATGTATGCAGCATAATGCAGTTTAACGTGGTTGGGAAAAAAAAAGCAATTTGTCTTGTGTAAATGGAGCCGCCTCATTCTGTCTGTATGTCTGTTAGCAGGATATCTCATGAAACTTTGCAGAAAGGCTCGTTATGGGGCAGGGGAGAATTGATTAACTTCTTACACCAACCATTACACTGGCTGAAGGGGGTGTGGCAGTAGGCGTGGCTTCTCACTTAAACGCATATAATTTCTGAATGGATTCACATAACACCATCACACTTTGTGACCTTTTGAGCCTCATATCAGCAGATATGAGAATAGGCAAATTCTCAGTTTTTGGCCCAATCAAACAACACTGCAGCAGAGGAGAGCTCACAATCACCCTGCCTCTATTTCTGGTGCTGAAATGCTTAAAAATGGCTGGAATTAAAACAGGTGTATTTCAGTGACTACGTTTACATGCAGTCAGTATTCGGGTTAAGGTCAATATTCCGGTTTCTGAAACATTTGGAATAACCCGTTTACATGCATGAGCAAACAGGGTTATTCCTGTATACAGTACATGGTTGTTGTAATCAATTGGGATATCCCGATCAAAACAGCGACGCATGGACAACGTCTCAACAACAAGTAGTCCCTGTACTCAAAAGACCAAGATTCCTTTCGAATAGAACATGCGCAGAACACAAATGAATGTTCCTTTCGATTGGGATATCCCGATAGGCGTATACATGACCCAATATTCGGGTTAGAAAAGGAGTAACCCAGGGGTAATATTCGGGTTTTTAAAAACCAAAAGGGTTATTGGTGTTTACATGGCCGTGCGCAACCGGGTTATTGTTAATATTCCGGTTATGATCGGGTTATTTGACTGCATGTAAACGTAGTCAGTGTTGTTTCAGCTACAGTCATGAAAATGTGTGTATCTTGTGATGTGAAACAAGTTGGTCATGGGAATTGGAAGAAAGTATTATCTTTTGGTGAAAATCCAACACGCACAACTGGAATATCATGACACCTGCATAGTGTTGGCAGATTTATGTCTTCTCGTTGTCAATTTCTTTTTTTTTCTTGCAGTCAGACCCAGTACAGTTCTTTTGCCTCAAGTTAACGTAGTGCACCATGAAGTGCTTCATTTTTTGTCATAAACACTGCACCATGTACTGTCACAGTTAGGTTCAGTGAAATGTAGCCAGGCCTTGAACAATCACTGAGACATTATGTCCTCACTTTGAACAAACCAACAGGTGAAGGTGTGGTTCTCCTGCTCATGGCAAGTGTTTCCTTATCAAGTCAATAACTAGTCACTTTAGGTTGTAGAGGCGTCATAGTCACTGGATGAAAGAATATGTAAGATCAACTATTAAAATAATTGCGAACTTTAGCCGCGGATGTTTGTCGAATTTTTGGGTAGTTGGCATAGTCATTACCCACTAGTTGTTTCTCAAAAGTAATGAATTACTTAGTTTTTACTCCCCAAGATAAGTGTGTGGTTACACTACCTGCTTTTGCTTTTGTGTTACTACCTAAAATGGTTATGTTAGGCTTACTTTCATCTTCACTGGACCGATGTATATTGTAGAGCTGAGCTCAAATTACCAACAGAAGTATATCAGTAGTATTACAGTAACTATAATTTGATTTGATTTGATTTCTGACACTGGAACAGAAATGTCCATGAAAGTAGAAAGTAATGCACTGGTAGGACCATTGGGATTGGGATTCGGTACCTTGGCCTACAGACTGGCCTCTGTCACCGCAGTGCTGCTGTCTTCCTGGTGTGCGCCCATACTGTGAAGTTCATATTGATTTCAATCGATATTCAATTCACTTTCAATGCAGGAAGTTGATTTTCTGCGGTGTTCAAACACTGTAATGACATTTGGACATGAGACAGCTTTCATATATCTAAAAATGACTGTTACATCATCAAGCGAATAACAGCTTCTATTTACATTTTGTGCTGATTGAACTAAGAATGAATCGACCTCCGGCCTGATTTGGAACGATTGCCTTCGAACTCCTTGCCGTTTGTTTTGCCTGTGTGTGTGTGTGTGTGTGTGTGCGTGTGCATTTAGTGTCAATGTCAGTGTGTATGCATTCTGTGAGTGTGTATTCTGTGTGTATGCATGTGTGAGTCTCTATCAGTCCAACAGAAAGCTATTTACTCTCCAATGCGCAGAATTTCCCTTGCGACCACATAGTCATCTCCCTCACAAAATGACAGTGTTCTTGTGTGTGTGTGTGTGTGTGTGTGTGTGTGTGGTTATCATCTGTGACATCACCACCCTCATTTCCTCTCTTGTTATTGCTGAGACTCTCTGGACTGAAAGACTGAATAATGAGAGATTAAGACAGGTGTGTGTGTGTGTGTGTGTGTGTGTGTGTGTGCATGCGCTTTGTCCCATTTAGTGCAAGTCTTGAATTGCAACGACATGTCTTTTTGAGTTTATCACTCCGCGAGAGTGGGTACTTTTAAGGCATAATGTTAAGCTTCTCCATAATAATAATTTCATCCCTACATCTTTCTGGTTATAGTGTTGCTATCCATTCTGTCATTCTGTATGAAAATAAATGTTACAAGTCTGCTGTTGCCGTTGGCAGCAACATTAGTATGCATATAAATTAAAAATTGCCAGTGAATGTATAAAGACTCTAATGGGCTACACTTGTCTTTCCATGGTAGCAAACTTATCCACTTCAAATGAAATTCAGTTAAATTGCTGTCATTACAGAGGTGCAGCGGCCAGTTTGATTGATGGACAGTTTGATTGACATGGTCAAATCACGCACTGGCTCTGCTTTCTGGGGGCGGGAATAGAACCTGGCAGGGCGATCAGGGCCCTGAATAAGCTGTCAATCAAACTGCTGTCATTATCCTAAAGCTTTTAAATGACTAAGAACACACACTCCCATACACACATGCATGAATGCACACATTATATCCTTTTAAATTCCTGAGAATGTCTTTGTGCCCATGCACACACACGCACGCACACACACACACACTCACACACACACGTACAGGTAAGCACCTATATAATAATAAATCAGACTTGACTGACTTAGTCTATGCTCTGTAATATTATGCGTTATGTTGTACAAATCAACCAAATAATCAAAAATGTTTTGTGGAGAAATGTAGTCACCAAAGTTTTACAAACTTCCATGAGAAGTTGAAGAAACTGATCGCAGTTGATGTGATCAGTATAAGCCTTTCAGGGGAGGAGAGGTGGTGGTGGGAGGAGGTAAACAAAAAAAAAAAAAATCACCAATGCAAATGTCATCAGTCATTTGAAAAGGCATCACGACAAGAAGTTTAGAGAACATGAAAATAGCAAGTGCTATGAGTCATTACGCTGAGTCATTAATTAGGCAGGATTTCAAAAGATACAGAAGACCAAAGACATTTGGGGAAAAGTAATGAATAGGGTCCATAGGTCTTGATAACCAGCAGCATTCAGTCCAATTTGGTTCAGTTAGGTTCAGTTCGGTTCAGTTCAGTTCTTTATTGTCCCACAAAGGGAAATTGATTTTGCAGTATTGCACAATATGAAACATGTATAAAAACTACACACAAAACACAACAGACAATAAAGAATGAAAGTCACTCACTCAAATTAAAAATTGTGCAAGTGTTAAAAACAGACAAGAAAATAAATCATAAATGATTGAAGTGTATAGAATAAAATTGGTGGCAGAGCAGTAATTTACACTGAGTGCAGACTGAGCAGATTTATCGCATGTTGTGTTGTAGAAGTTGAAGGTCTTTGTGTGATAGTCTGTTGATCAGGGATGTTGTTAGGGTTTCACAACATTGGGGTTCAGCGCAGAAGAGGTTACAGAGCCATAGTTGTGTCCTGCATCTTCCCCCAGGAGAGGGTTGTAAACATTTCAAGAGCAAAATGCAACAATCAGGTGCAATTTGACTTGAATAGATGTAAATTAAGCAGCATAGTGCACTTTGTGCACTTTGAACAACAGTCTGTACCGACCACTGTGCTGCCTGTCTCACACGTCACTTGTTTTGCCTGCTCATATTCTTCTCCTCCCCTCATCTCGATGACCCTGTTCACATTAGAGCTACTCATTTTAGTGCTTAAAGAAATACTCCATAGTTTTGGGCAAATAACCCTTTTTCCAACTTACCCAGACTGAGACAAGATGTTGAATACCATTTTCACCTCTGTAGGTCCACTGGTTCGGTTCCTATGGTTACTATTTTGTGTTAGCTTAGCATAAAGACTTGAAGTCTGCAGGAGTCATTAGCCTAGCTCTTTCAAAGTGAATAAAATAAACCTTTCAGCAACTCTGAAGCTGTCTTACTTACATAATGTATCATGTGTATTTGAAAAATGCATCTTGGAATTTTTTTTAAGAACGAGAGTTGTATGTTCAGCGGTTATAGTTCCCACCATCTAACTTCTCCTAAAATGACTCTTTCTTTAAAAAAAAAAAAAAAAGCTCACAGCTGGATGATTTTTGCGGTCTTTCCAGGTGTTTGGCCAATCAATCACTCAAACCCATCACATCTTACCTTTATTCTTCTTTTGAAAAAATAAAGAAGATCTATTTATCATGCTTTGTCTTCTACTGGCATTTTGTTTTCTGGCTTTATCTTGCTTCCTCTAGCCCAGGAATGTCTGATTAAAACTAAAATTAAGATTTTCAGTAAAATGCTGCTTTAGTCCAACTCAAATTATATGGCAGTGATTGGCAGAGATCCCTTCCAAATGCACACACAGATGTGAGTTGCTGTCAGGTGAGTTTGATTTGTGTTCCGGTATGTACCTCGACACACCCGAAGCCAGATTTTAAACTTTGCCCATGTAGAATAACTAGCCCGCTCTGACCACTACATCAAACCTGCACTCTTGCGCAGGGCAGATCTCTGCAGGCAGCATAGATGGTGAAAGGCAACAAAAATTTTGAATGATGTAAAATCTGAAAACACTCGGGGCGTCAGCCGGAATGCCAGATCTGACAACGTCCTTGCTGTTGATCCTACGGGGAAATTCTCTCTTTTCTTGCCCTCAGTGCTCCAAACTGGAATGATAGATTCTTACTTCTATCAATTACTCCAAGACAGCATCACTTTTCTTATTTTTATTTATTTATTTATCTATCTATCTATCTTTTTACAAAGAAATAACTTTACCTTCTGATGTTCTTCAACATGGCTGGCTGCCTTCTTGGTCAACTCTTCTTGACTTTTGAGTCTTTTCAGTCCCTGTCAGTTATTCAGCCGATCATGGCAGCAGCCCAACCTAAGCCAGCACCATTTGTTAACAGTGATCAGACAATTCTATAAACTGTCGCCTGTCCTGAAAATTGGTTTAGAAGCCATATAAATAAATTCATATAAATTCTCAGTCACTTATTTGAACAGTAATAGTTCAAAGTTTAAAGCTACACTACAGTCTGGATGAACACTTGTTCCGATTGGATGGAGGGTGTGTAAAACCATGTAATGCACATGTGATGTAGCTCAAGTCTAATCACTGTTCTAAATTCAAACACTGGCCATAAAATTTTGTAATTATAACAACAAACTGAAACAGTCGCATAATCATTTTGTGTCCAAGACGTAGAGCAAAAGTAAGTGAATGCTGTTATTTTAGTTTTGGCAGGTGGTCAGTGGCAAAGGGTTTAACTGCAACATCCACTTTGTGTTTGGTGGTTCTTTGCCTCCATGTTGTCCATTAAAACCCTTCAATGCACAAATCATCATGGATTATCCCTTACATATGGCACTTTTTGTCCTGAGACAGCAAAATGTTTTGCCGGTCCTGCCCTCCTCCCCCTCAGTCGGGCAAATTCACACCCCCAACACTTGTCACTCATTTTGATAAGCTAATAATTATAATCACTGCTAGCTGCCCCTTGCAAACTGGCCCCTATCTGTCTAGCAGTACATAAGCAGCTCTCTGCTTCTCAGCCTTCTCTTCTCCTTCACATGGCAATGGCACCGAAAATTAGTAATAAAGTTTGCTGTTTTTCAGGGAGTCCTGTTGACTACACAAGCATCACTGTGGTTATTTAATTACTGGTTTCTGCCATTGCTGTTTTTAGTGGGACTTCCCTGTAGCCACCATCAACTTGATAGCCACAATCCAGCTGACTGCAGGCTACAACCATATGACACACCCATAGTAAACTGTATAAACCCCAGAATGACCTGAACATTATTGAAAAACCTATTTCGGACAAACAAGGTGATCTAAAGGAACACTCCAACGTTTTGGGCAAAATACCCTTTTTCTGACGTACCCAGACTGAGACAAGGTGTTCGATACCATTATCACCCCTGTATGTCCACTGCTTCGGTTCCTATGGGTAGCATTTTGTGTTAGCTTAGCATAAAGACTTCATAAGTCTACAGGAGTCATTAGCTTAGCTCCATCAAAGTGCAAAAATAAACCTTATAGCAACTCTGAAGCTGTCTCATTTACACAATGTGTCATATGTATTTGAAATACATGTCTTTGAATTGTGTAAATAAAACAGCTTCAGAGTTGCTGTAAGGTTTATTTTTTCACTTTGATGGAGCTAGGCTAATGACTCCTGTAGACTTCAAGTCTTTATGCTAAGCTAACACATAAAGCTAACCATTGGAACCAAACCAGTGGATGTATAGAGGTGAAAATGGTATCGAACACCTTGTCTCAGTCTGGGTATGTCGGAGTTCCTTTAAGTATGAACACACATAGTGTCAGACAGACAGATAATGTATTGCATATTCCTGTTTATTTTTTGCTATTTAAGGTGACAAAGTTCCATATTACAGCATTAAATCCTAACCTTTCAGCTTAAGATCATCACGGTTCAAAACACTGGCTCAGATTGAACTTGTCAGCTGCAATAGCCAGATTTAGGGTGGATAACCGCGACACCTGGGCTTGAGGCCGGGCCTGGCACTTGAACGCTGATCCCCTTTTACGCTGCCTCGCTGACCCAAAACATTCAGTCAAGTTATACAGACCCTCTGAGCCCTTACCTGCTTCACAAACAACTTTGAAAGCTTGAAAGAAAACTTCATCTATCAAGTTTCCAAGTGACATTGTTTGGAGTCTGACAGTGTCTCCCGTGGGCCGCGGCCACGTTGAGTAAGACGCGGCTCGATAAAGACTTCACACCGGTTTTCAGCTTTTGTGGCGAATATGAAAATGCGGAGACACATGAGATTGATATGAGGTAGGATACACGGCAACTTTTTAATGACAGCTTTGTGTGCCAGAAAAAAATGTTTATTCATAAGAGAGGGAAGGTAAGCGAAACATCTGCTGAACCTGATGTAATTTTAATCTGTGCACTTTAACTTTGTTGGTCTAATGTTTGACAGCAGCTCAGGCTAAAGCAAGAATGTAGGAGAGATTGCGGCATCTGGTGTTTGGTGCAGACTAAAGCCTGTTTTTAAGCTCAAGGCCAAATTATTACCAAGTCTGAGAGAGAGAGAGAGAGAGAGAGAGAGAGAGAGAGGGAGGGAGAGTATGTACACAGAGAGAGAGAGAGAGACATACTCAAAGAGAATGGATCTCAATTGTTCTGTCTCTGAGCATCTCTCTCTCTCTCTCTCTCTCTCACACACACACACACACACACACACACACACACACACACACACACAGGCCATTCCCCTGTAGCCCCCAGACTGCGTTTTATCCAGAGGCCATGTCTGCATGTGCAGCCTCCGCACTGCTTTAGCCAGGGTCCGCATATGAAAAACACACCAAATGTGCCTTTTCTTATTTCATTTCATGTTATTTTTTTAGGCAATTCTGTGGTGCATCTGAACTCCATTCTTATGTAGTTGCTGCAGAGCTGTCAAGAGACTGTTGTTCAAAATAGGATTCAGAGTCTCTCCCCAAACTTTTACTGTGGCAGCTCAGTGGAATACCAGAATGATGTTGCGATGAGACGACTGTGCGGCTCTAGTGAATATCTGCTGCCTGTGTGCCTGCGCTAAGTTTGGCAGTCAGGGAACTTGGCTGATTTGAAACTATTTAGAACTGGGCCAAAAGCTAGTTTATTGGCCCGGTGAGATGCTAACACGTTTTTATTTGAAGTGACAGTAAACGCTAACGGGTCTGAATACCAGTCCTGTTTAATACGTCTGTCGCTCTGCCTGCCTGTCTACCTGTCTGTCTGCATGTCTGTCTTTGTGCATGTCTCAATCCCTGCACATTTTCTCTCATCATTATTTTTATATCTTCCTGTCCCAGAGCCGATCTTGTTTTTGCTCCATGAACAAGAAGAAACCATGTAGATTCGCATTGAGCTATTATGTCTCGTGAGTGAATCCAGCTGTAATTGGCTGAATCGCAAACTGCTCGAGGCCAGTTTATTAGGCCAGAGAAATTTTAACACGTTTCCATGTGAATGGCCTGTAAACACCAGCTGTTCATTTGAACCGCTGTTGCTTTGTGTCCAAATCACACTGAGACAAAATGAATTGTTCACAGTCGATTTAATGGTGGACAACCCAACCATGCTGGACACGGGGCTTAAATGGATTGATTGGGCATTCCTTCTCAAATCAACATTTTAAGTGCTCATTTGGCCCGTATGCTCAAGATGGCTGCCAAAAGGCATTTTCTAGTCCATCATGCTAATCTCCCTTTTACTACATCTAAGATGGCTGCAATAAAATGCTTGAAACGATGTGGAAATTAGCACCGATTTAGATGATTTTGCACACAACAAAAGTGGATGTAAAAATAGGAGACATTGTGATATCTGAGATGGCCGTGTCTGGAGACAGTTTTCTGTTAACAACTTGACGAGGAGAAAATAAGTTTGGCCTCCAGTCCAGTCTCAGTTTCCTCAGCTACTCCTCCTGCAAGTGATGGGCAACATGGAGAATACAGATAAAAAAATGAGTCAGCACTTCATTATAGTGCAGTAGGAAGTTGTTCACTCAGTAGAGCGTATACCTCCGCCAACACTACATGCATTGGTCAAGATGTGCCAGTTCCACATCTTGGATATTCACCAAAATTCACCACACTGCCTTTGGCTAATCGGTGTGTTCTGCGCCACATGAGTGAATTTTCCATAAAGTTTCACAAACACATACAGAATGGGGCGAAAACCTAACCCCCATCCAGAGACAATAATCGCCCACAACCTTAGATTAAATCCTTTGCTTGTAAAATGGATCTGATTTCAGCAACTCTCTATAAGCCTTTATGGACTTTAATGCAGTATAGACCTTCTATATCTATACACTTCCCTTGTAGTACAGTATAGAACAGACTATTTTGTTATATTCTAGTCACACGTTTAATATTTTGCAGAATGTACAGTCAATCTATTTGTCATGTTCATTTCAAATGCAAATTATTTCTCATATTTCTCTATAACTGGCATTAATAAAATCTTAAAAAATCTTAAATGCATTATGATAAAACTTCCTGACATCCCACACTTAGCTGCCAAAGCAGGCTACAGCACAACACACTGAAACCGATTCAATAACACCGATAAATTCAATCTGTTTTAGCCTTCTGCAAGGAATTTCATTTGTTTCAGGCTTCTGCTCACCGCAAAGTTATTTACCTGTGACACAAAGTGGCATGAATGCAAGATAAAAATGTTTTTTACCCGGCATGTGATTGCTCGCAGCTCATTTATTGGCGTGTTTATTTGTTGATGCTGTGCTGAGCTTTAGAGGCAAAAATCCCTCGTCTGATCCACGTCTGATCAAAACATAGAATATGACACGCGGCAACCCTCCAGACCGCCACACGCACACACACGCACACACACACACACACACACACACACACACGTTAGTTAACTGTGTTCATCTATGTTTAGCTGCTGGAGCTGCCTAGCTGTCCCAAACCTGTCACTGTATTGCAAGCTACTGCTGAGAGCTCACACACACACACACACACACACACACACACACACACACTGATGCACACACCATCCTGCCCCTTGTGTGAATACAGGTAACAGTTGAGTCTTTGTAAGGGGTTTGAATGACTGCTATAAGGTTACTCAGAAATACACACTCTTTCTGTCTCTCTCTCTCTCTCTCTATCTCACACACACACACACACACACACACACACACACAAACACACATAATCTTGGTAGCTTTCTCCCTATTCTAATTGCTGAAATGTGACACTGCCTCCCACATCACGAGAAGAAAGGGAAAGGAGGGAGCAAGCGCACAAGAGAGAAAGGATAGAATGAATAACACTGACAGAGAGGTGAAGGGAGACAGAGGAGACCCACAATATTTTATTTCTATCTATTTATCTATCTATGAAAAAGTAGTAAACTACAATCGGGTATATTACCTGCAGTTGGTGATCATCAAGGCAAACAACCACCAACATACATAAAAATGACTAGGTTTTTCTTTAAAAGACCCCCATATAACTCACATCTGGCTGATACTACGTATTATGATATAGACTTTGAATTTGGGTCACCAAGATTTATTTCAGCCTCTAAAAGGCAGATAAACACTGTTCTGCAAACAAGAGGGAGGGTAAACTGAGTTTAGGTGGATTTACCCTCCACTACATCTCTGACTGTAGTAATTTATATGTTCAATTTGTTTTGCTACAGTTAGGGAACCCAAACTTATTTGGTACCACATTACTTTCAAAGGGTGATAGCATCTGTACTTTGCTCTGCTACACTAATGGCTACAAACCTGCTCACTGTTCCCACAGGAAAACAAATGCTATTGAACACCAAACCCACATGTATGATTGGAAAACTGTAATTCTCTCTCTGCCTTCCCTCTTTCTCCAGGTCTTCCAGATAGCCTATGTGATTATAAAGGCAGCCAACTCACCTCGTCCAGGTAAGTCCTCTGTGCCATATTAATTGTTTGGACAGCCACATGCTGTTTGATGTTTTGGCTTTTGACAACAGAAAGTTAAATTTCAGGTACAAAAATAAAGTATAGGCATTTTTAACATTCAAAAACTTCCATGAGTCTGAAATCCATCAGCATTACCACTCTTGAGAACTTTCTGTCTGTGACTCTGACTTTAAACATTTAATATTGTAAATATTTCTAAGTGCTATACAAGGCAACTGACCTTGGTTGAGGTTCTCGAAGATTTCTCACCTCTCATCCAAAAGGTTTCTTCAGTTCTACTTTTGGCCTTTTGGATGAGAGGTGAACCAGTCCAGTTGCCTTGTCACATAAGGAGTAAACGCATTGAGCGATTTCTTTTTTTTTTAAGATTATTTTTTGGCATTTCTGCTTTATTGACAGTGACAGTAGAGACAGACAGGAAAGCCATGGGAGAGAGAGTGTGGGGGGGTGACATGCAGCAAAGGGCGCAGGCCGGAATTGAATCCGCGTCGCTGCGATTATGTGGTACACGCTCTACGGAGTGAGCCACCGGAGCGCCCCCACTGAGAGCGATTTTGACGCCTGTCTTCTGATGCTTTTCTAAACGCACTGTGGTCATCTAGATTCTGGCGTCAAGGGGCCACTGACCATCTACTAATGTTAGGTCAACACAATCAACCGTTAGGCTACTATAACTTGCTTACCCTGGGGTCCAGTGTGTTTGTGTCCAGCACAGATCTGTGGGCTTTTAATCTGTGCTGGAGAGAAGTCACTGCCGTTCTTAAACTATTCTGTTTTCATCTGATCACTCTCAATTACTGTATTGATCTAATGCAATCAGTGGTGGAAATGGCCAGGCTTTACTGGGGGAACCATACTTGGATGTGGTAGGTGGGGTCCGCGTCCAGGGGTGGGTCAGGCTCAAAGTCACAGAACAAGCAAGCAAGACACAGACAGACCAGAGATGTGCTGCCCAGCTAGGTTACCAAGACAGACAGACTAGAGAGATATGCAATGGAAGCTACAACATCAACTTAACGTTGCTGTTACTGACATCAAGCTTGGAGAAGAGAGAGCACAAGTTTAGGCTACCTGACTGCTGACGACATCTCCTTTGGCTTGAATGGAACAGCTGATCAGGCCCGTCTGCTTCAGTTTTGGTGCCTCCAAATCGAAATATTCTCGGAATACAGGCGTCAAGGTGGTTTGATGCGCATCAAAACACTGGCAGTGTGTGCCATGCAATTGAAAACAATGGGTTCGATTAGAAAGTAAGGTTGACGCGCTTCAAAATCGCTCTCAGTGCGTTTTGAGCTTTAGAAGTTACTATGACCTGGAAGAATGAGAATCTTCACAAACAATACTGTAAATATTAAGTCATCTTTACTTTTTATATCTTCTGAAGCATCTTTTGAACCTCATTTTTTTCCATCCTCTGGTACTTTATCTTTGCTTTTGTTTTTCCAAGGACTGGATGTCCAGTTCCCAACCGATTCAATCAATCCAGGTGGTAGATTCTTGTGAAAAACTATTGCCACAAGAAAGTTGTCATATCCATGCTATTAAGAAATAACTCATATTGAACGTTCTGTCAATGAACTGCAGCCTTCCATTTTGAATGGACTGACCTGACCTGACCACAGGCTTGGATTTCCATCTATTTTTACTTTCCTATTGATCTTGTGTCCACGCCACATAATTGCATTTTGAAATGCTTGATCATTATTTTCGTCCCCAGGTAACTGGATCTTGGAACGTTCCATAGACGGTGTGACCTTTGAACCCTGGCAGTACTACGCCATCACAGACACAGAGTGTCTGACACGGTTCAACATTAATCCACGGACAGGACCTCCATCTTATACCAGAGATGATGAAGTTATCTGCACATCCTTCTATTCAAAGATTCACCCACTGGAGAATGGAGAGGTGAGATATTAGGTGTTTAGATGATACTCTAATCTGAGAGTGAGTTGGGTTGAAAAAAGAACCCAGGACGAACTTCCAAAAACGGACTAGTTCTTGGGAACAATTGGAGCACTCATAGACTAGGACAGCGAACAAAATTAATTTTACATGCTCAGGCTTTATTCCATCTTAGGCTGCTGAACTGATGTTTCAATGTCACAAGATGTCAATGTCACTTAACATGGATTCAGTTTGTTTCACGGTTCACTAGGTGCTGATTCAATTTAAAGGAATGCCCAAGCATTTTGGCCAAAATACCCTTTTTGTGACTTACCCAGAGTGAGACAGGATGTTTGATACCATTCTCACCCCTGTATGTCCACTGGTTTGGTACTGATGGTTAGCATTTCATGTTAGCTTAGCAGAAAGACTTGAAGTCTACAGGAGTCATTAGCCTAGCTCTGTTAAAGTGAAAATATAACCTTACAGCAACTGCAAAGCTGTCTTATTTACACAATGTATCATGTGCATTTAAAATACATGTTTGAAAAAAATGAGAGTCATTTTAGGAGAAGTTAGATAGTAGGAGCTTGGATGGAGCTATGCTAAATACTCCATGAAAATGGCATTGAACATCTTTTCTCATTCTGGGTAAGTCGGAAAAAGGGTGTTATGCCCAAAACTTTGGAGTATTCCTTTATGAAGGATTTTCAATTCAATTTGACCTTGTTAACTGCAATTCAAGTCAAAGATTCGATGCAGTATTTTTTGTCAAAATTGTATTTCCATTACTAAACATGTGCAGTAATGTAACAATATCCTTTTTATTCTGAAGACAACAAATGACTTTAACATTATTTATTCTATCAAAATATTAAATTGACAAAAAAGTTGCAATTTATAGTATTCTGTTCATATTTATTTATATTTATAGTTAAACCTTAGGTCTTTTTTCTTAAGAATTGAGAATGAATCAATTCAAAGCATTTAATATCAATTCATACCAAAGTCATGATTCACTCTATTAATTTCTTTTAGCAGATTGATCCAGTTCAGTTGTAGAATTTATAACTATGCATCAATGCAATGAAATCATTTTTACACCCCTAGCTGTTAGTATAGCATAAAGGAGTAGAGAGCTAACAGTAACAGTAGAATCAAGATAATTAACAGTATTAAACTGGGTTTCAAGTGAGTCACCATTTTATATCATTCACCAAACATATTGACATCTTTCAAACCCCGCTTTGCTGCAAAGTACATCTCTGGAGAGTGGAGAGGTCAAGTTCATTATTTGTTAGGTTACTCAGAAAAGATTCCTGAAAGGCAAAAGGCATGTTGATTGAAATATTACACAACAAGCAATCATTTTCAAATACATAGTACTGCCTGAAACTATGAAAACTTTGCATCTGTTGAGAAAGGTCACTGGCTTATACGGGCTCATAGTGTCCAGCGGTGCCTAATGAAGCGTTGCAGTGATTTGCCAAGTTCGCCTCTAGACAGGATTAAAGAGGCTTGGGAGAGCCGCTTTCTGCAAGACTGGAGTTTGGGTGTCTGACATCTTAGTCACTACGCAGACTTTTTCGACTTAAATAATGAAACAATACCCATCTATTGCAACTTACAGACAGAAACTCGTGGCATAAAACACCTTAATCAGACTGGTAGCAGTTTCAAGACTTTGAGTGTTAGTTATGAGATGATTTGATACCATATTGTACTATTTTCTAAATATCCAATGTGCTTAAGAGATTTTTATTTTAATTTGGCACCTTTGTTTATACAGGTTAGTGCCACTGAAATCAAGAATCTCTTTTGCAAGGGTGACGTGGGGCAACATCAAGACAAACAGTTTCAAAGCCACATAAAACAGAGAGACAGATAAAACAGTGTATACAATCAATATTTAAATCACAAGCCAGACAGAAGTAAAATTTTCTTTGTCCAAAAAACAATTGTCAAGAATGCAGTAAACTAAATACACAGTGGACACTGAACTGCTACCAATCCTCAATTTGCAAAATAATAATTAGATCTTTGCGCATGTTTGCTAAAAAGTGAGTGTATTCCTTTAAGATGTTCACCAAAGTTTTATGGGGTATAATTTGAATAGAGGATAGGACTAGTGGTACTGAATCACACACTGAGTACACATGCACACCACTGTTTACTGCCATGTTCCTTTAATCATCTTTGTGTGTGTGTGTGTGTGTGTGTGTGTCTGCAGGCGTGGGTGTGTGTGCATGCCTTAAGAACAGAGGCACAAGTCTGCTATAACTGACATTAATGAAGAGAGAGAAGGCTGTGGGACACACACACACACACACACACACACACACACACACACACACACACACACACACACACACACACACACACACAAACTAAACACACATCTACGTCTCCCACACAGGCCCCTAATTGTGGAAGCCTGTCTGAGTATGGGTGTGTGTTTATATGTATGTGGGTGTGTGTACGCATGTATGCTTGCATGTGTGTTAAGTGTGTCTTCTTTTCTGTGTGTGTGTGTGTGTGTGTGTGTGTGTCTGTACGGGTGTCTGTGTGTGTGTGTCCTGCGGGGGAGCACCAGAGGGGGTGCGAGCTGAGAGATGTCGAGAGCTGCAAGTAACGATGGAGATATGTGTGTGTATGTGTGTGTATGTGTGTGTGTGTGTGTATTTGTGTGTGTGTGTGTGTGTGTGTGGTTGACAGCTCCCTAGCAGTCTGATCACAGTGAAACCATAATGAGTCGTAGGCGATGTGTCAGTGCATTGCACACACACTCCCAATGTCACCCCACTCCTCT
>OMKZ01039633.1:3080-16869 GCA_900302535.1 Neoniphon sammara | reverse complement strand
TGTTTGTGTGTGTGTGTGTGTGTGTGTGTGTGTGTGTGTGTGTGTGTGTGTGTATTGTGTGTATTGTGTGTATTGTGTGTATTGTGTTTGTGCATTTTATTATTATAATATGATATTGTTTTGTTTGGTACTATGTGTAAATAATTAATACTGTTGTATGTTTGTGTTTTCACTTTGTTTAACCTTTAGTTGTCATGCTTATTGAAGAGACAATAACTGCAAGTAGTATTTAGCCTAGAGTTTATTTATTTGGCTACAAATGATGTAACAAGCATACAACAACTTTTGGCTAATATAATTAAAACGTTAATTATTAAAATAAAATAACAGGAAAAAAAACATTTTCAGGTTTAAATCACTTACTGTACTGCAAGTTGCATTCACAACCTTAAAACTCAGAAGTCGGAGGAGCACTTGAAGGCAACATGGGGTTTAGCCCCTGTCCTTGTGACACTGTAGGTTTCTGACCATGCACCTTTGCCATGTCATGTCATCCTCTCTCGTTTATTATCTCTCCACCACACACATTCGACCAAACTGAAATGCCTAAAAAATAGCATGGAGAGAAGAATCTGATGAATGTGGCTGTGCCTGTTGGTGTGCGTGTCTGTGTATAACGATCCTTTTGCCCTGTGGAGGGGCGAGCTGGCTGCCTAGAATGTGGCATCAAATCCCCTCTACTGTGTCTCCATGTGCTGTATTAGCAGGGGTGTAAAGGAAGCCAAGCCACTGGAGCCTGGATAGATTCCTCAGCTAACACGGACACCTGTCAATAGATTAACAACTCTGGCACTGGGGACGGGGACAGTTGGTGTGGGCCTGGGTATACGAGTGTGTACAGGCCTGTAGTCTTCATTTGATGTCTTCCTGTGTGACTGTAAGAGCTATGTATTTCTTGGCATGCATATGACCTGTTTCATGCTCGTGTGTAAGTTAATTTTCTTTCCGTCTCTACGATTGTGTGTGTTCGCAGTTACTTGCAGTGACGTGTCCGTGTTTGCTCGTTCCTTCACCTGCACCAAGTGCCAGACAAATTAAGTCCTTCTGCACTTCAGGGGAATGACATTGGACGCGATTGGTCTGCTCTGCATGACAGTGGATTTAATTCAGTCTTACCCCACCTCCCCGCAGCCTGTTGTTTTGCAGCAGTCCGGCTCTTTGAAGTGATGCTATGGTTACCCATGTACGGACAGGGAACACAAAAGAACAGAACAGAGGAGCTGCCCTGTACCTGTGGAACAGAAAGCTGTTAAATATCTAATATGTTGTTTTCAGCAGCTTTTGCATACAATCACTCCATGTGAAATATTGTCCTTTTGTATCCATTAAGCCTTACAGAACATTATGTTCCACAAGCAGAAGTCATGTTGGAGAGTCTAGCTGGGATTTACTTTCTAAGCTGTTGCCTCAATTTTTGGAATCTTTTACTGAGTCCCATAGCGTACTGTAGAAAGAAAGCTCATCAGTGTGAGGCTTTTTCTCAGCTTTTTATTTAATGCATTTGATGCATGTTTCTGAGCTCCTAGCACACTATAAAAAGTCAGTTTATGAGTAATACCTTTTTTCTGTCATCTTTTTACGTACGCTGTGATCGCTTCTTGGCATACTGTTAACATTTTGGGCGCTGAATGTCATGCTCAATTTAGTCAAAATTAGCTGCCTCAATTTTTTGCAGCATTTCTTCCTTGCATCACTTCTCCCAGTGTACCATCACAGCTGATGCAAGGCTGCTTGCACCATATTGCATTTACAGTAGCAAAAGCTTGCAACACAGTGGCGTGGGGCTTGCCGTTTGCAGGAATATTTTGTTCTAATGCTTAAAGAGCTGCAGAAAGACTTTTTTATCCTTTGCAGTTAGCTAAGAGCTTCCAGTCAAACACCTGTTTGACTGGAAGCATATAATAGTATGCACTTAATTACTGGTTCAGAGGTTTGCTAAGATTCCCTCTGGCAAAAGTCCTGTTAGTGCTTTAACTAGAAGCTCAATACCAAATTTTAATAATTGATTTCCTCAGCAAATCGGCTAATAACAGAGATTAGAATCAGATCAGATAATAATCTGGTAATATTCAGATTATAATTGTTGATAAAGCAAAACTGAAGCACTGAATTCTGAATGAGTAAAGACAAAGTAGCATTTGCACACAATATGATGTTTTTCTAGTGCCTCCATTTCTGCCCTTTACCATGCTAGAAGTGGTGTACGGTGTTCATTTGAATTCCACATTCATCACATACTGTAGATAAAGTAGTTTGCCTGGCTGTAAAAGGATAGAGATGGATGATATTATCACTCCGCATTATCTGTGTCGGGGAACACAGACAGAACCTGCATCCAACTTAGATAGACTCAGAGAGAGAGAGAGAGATTAATCTACTATGCATTTCTGATAAAATATGGGCTATTCCTCAAAATTAAATGGCAAGAATCACAAATACTGTTGCATACACACACACACACACACACACACACACACACACACACACTCACACACACATAGGGAGAGAGAGAGAGAGAGAGTGGCTAATCATTTGCATCGCAGCACACACTCAGCAGCAGAAAATGTCATCCATTTGCAAGGCACATATCCATGTCTTTAAACACATAACTTTTCTGTCACCTCAGCACCTTCAGCACAGTCAGTCAGCGCTCCCTGAGTTTTCCTTCCTGCTTTTAAATGATCACACCAGTGTTTGTGTGGATGTTTTAGCCCATTCACCACATTTAAGATATACTTTACATTACTGCCACATACCAGACAGTATTGTATTCACAAGGTGTTAGGTTAGAAAATCAAACCCAGAGGATACATAATGAGAAAAAATGGCTGCTTTTTGCTTCACAAAAGTTAAACTATTCTGATAGCTAGTCTGGCTAACTATGAAGTAGGAAGTCAGTTTTTTGATATACAGATTGCATATGAATGTGAGGAAACCCACGCAACAGAATGCACATCTCTGCCAGAAAGTAGTTCCTGAAGAAAAGATTGTTTTACAGAACAATCCAAGCTTCCATGACATGTTGCTTCTATAAACCTACCTGGTGCAGCATAGAAGTTTAAGGTAGGTTTATCACCTGAATATCAGACTTAAAAAATAATTATAAAAGTAGGAAAATTCAGTGAATATTTAAAGATCTTAAACAGTTTGGCATGCTTTGATAAATGGTCGGCAGTAATGTAAGGTATGCTTGCAGTGTAGTAAATGGTGTAGTAAACACTACCCCTGTAATGTCTCCTGCAGCCTCTGTGTCTCCCTTTTAATCACATTCTCTCTCCTTATATGTCATGTTGTGCCTGTGGTACAACTGAAGTCTCCAGGGAGGTAAACAAGATTTGGACCCATATTGCTTTTCCTTCCCTTCGACATCAGGATATCCTGTCAGAGACGGGGTTCGTAGGCGTTGTTGCATGCTCTCCTGCTATGGCTTTTACGACTTCTGCAGTCACGGCTCCATTGTCCACTGATGATTTAAATGCCAGGGGAATTGTGTAGGCTTTCAAACTTTGAGGATGTGATTTGATAATAGTTTGAGCAGACTGGAAAGTGGCACCTAAGGATGAAGATGTCTAAATATGTGTGTGTGGATGTAACCATGTGTTGGATGTATACACATATACATACATCTTTTTATTTTGTGTGTGCATGCATATGCGTGTGTGTGTGTGTGTGTGTGTGTTTGTGTGTGTGTGTGTGAATTTATTAGTTTAATGATTTGTTGCTACCTTACAAGAATATCAGAGCGCCATAGAAAGTGTTGTAGAGTGCAGTTGCTGGCTGTCTGTCCATGTCAATTAGTGGCCTCTTGTGGTTGATTTGTTTAGTTGGGCTGCTCAGAGAACACAAGGCTGCATCCATCTGCAGCCTGAGGGGTGTGTTTTGTGTGTGTGTGTGTGTGTGTGTGTCAGTCTACACCTTGCTAATCAATGTAATTGACCAAAGCACTGTCAATTTCCTCAGTCAATTATTGCTCCAGGATTTGCATAATTAGAGTCCACCTCCAGGGACCTCACAACATTCTCAATAGCTTTGACATTTTTCAAACAAGTGTTTGCAGAAGATTATTGGCTTCCAAAGTAAAACTGGAGTAACAGCTGATTGCTGCCAGTTGAAACAGCCACCGCTGAGCATCTCTGTGGTGCTGCTGCAAAAGGGCAGCCCTCATAAACTGGTAAATGTCCTATAACAGTACACTTCAATCACACAAGAATTTCCATAGAAGTCATAAATATGAGCGGTTAGACTGCTTCATTATAAATAGTGTTTTATGTTAAGGGAAAAAAAACACCATGAAGTATCATTGAGTATCATCAAATATAATTTCATTTGATAATTTTGAATCTTGGTAGTCTTGAAATTGGAAGCACCTGGATACGTCACATGGTCAACTTAGCAGCTCCTGTTTTTCCACTCCTGAACCTGATGTTGATTTTGATTGTGATTAAGGAGCCTGGGAATATGAATGAGGCTGATACCGTCACAAGAGACAATCTTCAGTTCGTTGCTCCATATTTCATCTTTCATCCCAGTGTGTATGCACATACATGTGCGTCCCAGTGGGCCTGTGTGAGTGTAATTATTGTCAGACACAGGCACCTCTGCCTAGACCTGCATTTTTCAACTTTTACATATCAGAGGCATAATCTTCCCTATGTTATTTTTCATCCAAGCCTGTGAACACCTTCAGAGTTTGATTGAAATCCTAACATAAAGTAAGACTTCAGAAATATCTTTTATTTGAAAAAAGTGACACCTACTCAGCACAATACTATAACAAATTACAGCATTTCTTGAAAGATAGTAAGTAATATCCTTGATTGACTAAATGATGAAATGTAATGAAAGTTGTGGAAATGAAATCTCTCATGGATAATATTCATGAGCTCACAGCAGCATGGATCACCGGTCCACTTGTCACATTCCAGTTAAAACAGCTCCGTGATGTAAAACCACCAAAGCTGCTGGGAGTCACGATCAAGAAAGCAAAACACCATCATACTAAGTACAAGCTGGAACTAATAGAGAATTGAGCACTGCTACATGATCCCTGTTTTGATTGTGATTTGACTGGCATTGTGCGCTGATAAAGCCTTGAGCAAATGCAAATCTGCTGCTATTGATGCAGATGTGCCTGCCCTTAAAATTTGCTAGTTCCTTTACACAACATTGCTTTAATACACCAACATCATACTTAGCAGCTTAGATTATGCTCACAGTGGTTTTTAAATAACATATTTGCCAAGCGCACTTAGGACTTAGGGGCTATTTGGAGGCCGTTACCCTTTTTGTATAGGTTTTAAATCCCATAGTCACAGCATGTAGTGTATGTGTTTGTATGAGGATTTAGCTGCATGTTTATTATTAGTTATATGTGGGTTACTGTACCCTCCAGTGTGTTTAGATAGAGGGAGTTGGCTAGCTTTCATCCAGTGGCATGCTATCCCCTCCTAGCTTAGCCTGTAATTTAGACAATGGTGGGACATACGAGGGAACAAAGTGTCCATTAGCACTGGGGATGTATGGGATGGGACGGCCCCAGTGTAGGCCTGTAGCATACATGGTGAACAATAGGCTACTGTGGTGCTCCAAACATAGGGCGAGGGGCCTCACTCGATGGCTGTTATGGATATTATTCCCCGGACTATTTTGAGAGTGTTTGTGTTGTTATTTCTGCCTGCAGAGCATGTGCTTCAAAGCAGGCACTTGTCAGGTTTTAATTTTTTGACTTAAATGTGTTAATTTGAGAGGAATTATCTCTGAGGACATTTTGTTCTTTTTTTTTTTTCTTTTTCTTTTTTCTTTTTTTTTTTGCGGGTTGACTTCTGTTTTGCCTTGCTGGGGTCGCTCCACTGCCAGCAGCTCAGTGCAGTGCATCCAAAGCTATGCTATCTTGCTATCATTTGCAGTCATGTCGCTTTCGCCTTATTAAACCCTATGCTGCGTTAAAAATAGCTGACTCTCATATGAGTGCTCTGTAACCTGGCAGCCTGGCAATTACTTGTTAGTCGCTATGTCAACCGCACTGTTAGTTGCACTCCAAAGCCACTGTCAAAATCACAGGTGGGGACTGGTTTTTAGTCCAATCAGGATAGATTGGGTGGGACTGGCACATACTCGCAGTAGAGCGAGAAACGCCGCAGGGTGAGAGAGAGAGAGAGAGAAGGAGAGGGAGAGAGAGAGAAAAGGGTGTGAGTGGGTCCCAAGCCAGAAAGCTAAACATAGACCCAACTGGTAGAGGCATCAGTGTATAGTAGACTCAGAGATGGACAGGGACTGAGTGCATGTGTGAGTACTGAGTGGCTGCCAAACGGTCAGCTGCAGATAGCACTGCTCCTCTACCATGCATATTTTACACTCACACTGCGTCATCAGGTCAGCATTGTCTTTTACAAGTCACATTTTTTGTCATGTTTTTGTCACTAGTTGTGCTCTGTGTGCCTGCGTTGTGCTGTGTATGCCAGTTAATGGTGCAACACGTGAGCATATTGTACCCAGCTGCTGTTATTGGCATCGGAATCGTTGTTCTTTTGGTATGTCAGCTTTTGTTTTACGCTATACTGTTGCCTGTGTGTGTGTGTGTGTGTGTGTGTGTGTTGGGAGAGGGGGGCTGCGTACAGTATGTACACATTTGCTGTGCGTCTGTCCTGGGTTCCTCATGTACAGTGGCAGAGTGGGCGGGACGTAGCTTATTCAGAGAGGTGTTGCAATACATCTCCAGTTAGAGTTTAAGAGCCAAAAATTGAAAAGCACTCTTTGGTATGCCTGTACAGCTCACAGTGATGTGCCTCAACCTGTGAGAAATTACATCCCATCAAAAAAACAAAAAAATTCATTTATGCGTGATGTTTGCATCCATGAACAAGCACACTTGTATTTGCTGTAAGTGGCCGCCAATTCCCTGACTGTGTGGTGTAATTTAAAATCCTGCCTGGCTGCCAGTGTTCTTACATAAACATCCAAATCAAATGGAGGGCTGTGTTTTTTCATTAGATAGGACGCTGTGTCAAAACATTGTGTTAGACAAGAGCTGGATCACTCTTTATGTCATACACAAACTCACGCATTTAACCCAGCACAGAAGCCGGGTTAAATTTGTGTTTTTCTGTAGTTGTTTTGTTTTGTTTTTTGTTCGTATTTTTCTTTCTTTCTTTCTTTCTTTCTTTCTTTGAGGAACCACTTGGCCCTTGCTAATGCTCGGGTCTTGCAACTCCTCCAGCAGAGCGTGAAATAATTGCTGTACTCTCAGAGAAGAAGAAAACAGGGTCTCCTCTTTCTTCTGTATCTCTCGTGCTCTCTCCCTCTCCCTGCCTCTCTCTCAGAGAGGACAAAGAGCGAGGATAACCACTTCAGAGGGTTCCGCCAAGTGCTAAGCTCTTTTTGGCTGTGAGGGTGCTAATATTTTCATTATCCCTATTTTTGGATTGATCAGCTCTTACCGCAGGGTTAGAGCTGGACCCTGGTCAGAAGACTGGTGACTCAAATCATCAATATTTTTATTATTCTGCCAGCACTTGTGCTGTCCCGCCATCAAAGGTGGGCTTAGGAGAAGAGAAGAAGAAAACTAAACATTTCAGTCAAGGAAATCAAAACTCGATTATGGGATATCGAAGGGCCCCTTCTCACCTATCAGTGTGTTTGCTGGTCCAAGTCAGAGTGAAATTGATATTTTCATCAGTCTAATTTGGTTTCACAGTGCACAAATTTAAGCGGATCAGAGAATAGAAAGCATTTGCTGAGGGGCTTATGGGAAGGGCCTGGGCTAGAAATGTACCCCCAAAAGGCTAGCATTCTTTTGTCAAAAATATGCACCGGCGGAAAATCTAAACAAACCTTTTGCAAACACGCTAAAAAATAATGGAAATCAACTGACTAGAAGGCAGTGTTGCAGTTATGTTTGGTGACACTGGCAGTAATCCTGCTTTGGTGTTTCTACCAAACACATTTGGAAGATGTTGCTCAGAGCAAATGCTTGTCAAGGCTCCGGGTTGTAAACAAGATGTTGATCCATTTTTTCTAAAGAGAACGTACTGCAATCAGGTGGTCAGGTGTCAGTATGGCCGGAGGAGGGAAACCACCTGTGAAAGTTCCCCCAGTATCTCAGAGTGCGAAGGTCCAAGGGCACGATCATGGGACAGAGAGAAAGAGAATGAATGGTCTGGAAAGAGAAGGAAAACGAGTTTGTTTTTGTCCCGTTCGCCCATGTTCCCATCCATAGCATCACCGTGCCGCCACATGGGAGGACTGAACTGTCACGTAGTTGACAATTTGATGGCTGTCGCCGCCAGCAACTGTATGTGATGGCTTTTGATATGGAAGCCAGTTGGCAGAAGGAGAGAATTTTACCTTTAGATGGCAGTCAGCGACAGCCCCACCTTGTCATTCCATTGTGACAGTTTCCATTCTCTTTCTCTCAGCCTGTTGACACTCTGTTTTTAAGTCAACAAACAAAAATTGGTCATGTTCAAAGACTATGTCAGCCCCTGTTGGCATATGTCACACAGTGTCCCCAGTCGCTCACACTGGGAAACACACACAATGCGGCCTTTGCAGTCAAGAGCTGTTTGGTCCATGACCCAGGAATGTGTTGCTTGATGACAGTCCATGTGAGTATCCTGGCTCTCTTCCCGCTTTTGGACAGAAATTGTTCACGTGAATTAAGCAGGGAGCAACATGTGAAATATGCAAGAGTGAATCCTGGCTTTGATCGCGGTGAGATGGTCATCGTGTATGTTTCCAGTGGCTATTTTGGTTTCATCTCAAATCTTCTCCCATCTCCTCTCACCTCCTAGCATGACAAGGGATATTATGTCCCTGTGTTGGGCCTTGGTGTAAATCACATGAGTTCGATTTAGCATCTCTAATAAGATGCTACAGTAACAACAATCAAGATGAATCAAGCTTTAACTCACTGGGATATTTTAGAGCTTAATCCAGTGTCCCATTAAGCCTACTGATGCATTTTGAGAAGGGCAAAGGCAATCATAATTGAGAACAAGCTGATGTTGTAATTTAAACCAAGGTAGAACATGAAGAGCAGTTGCAGTTGGCATTTAGGCTAAATTACTGTAACCGCCCAATTTAACAGGCAGTTATTTTGTTAGGTTTCCCAGGGGCGAAGATTGTTTGCTCGTGAAAAATATCAAAACATGCTGGCTTAAAAGTGAAGTGAGAAACCTTTGGGTCATTAAGAAACTTTAATGAGATAAGGTGAGTGACATTCTCTGCTAAAACCTTATTTATCGGAAAGGGCGGCATTCAAAGCCGTGATGTTTCAGCCATCATCACAGTGCATAAAGCCATTTCATGTCTGTACATAGCATGGTAATATTGAAGAGTAGTGTTCAAATACATGGATTAACTCAGTGATTGTCCACGTTCTGGTTAAGGTCGTATTCAGGTTAAGCTGTCTGCTGAACATGCAGCTTTGATGTCCTGCGATTGACTGCTCTTGTTGCCACAAATAAACCAACTAACTGAGCGTTTCTGTCCACCTGTGGTGTTCTTTCCACAGATGGTTCACCAACAAAAATGATGAAATTGTTTGACCGCCCGTTGCCTCCTCCCTCTTTGACTAATAGTAGGTTGCTTTGAATAAACTGGCATGAAACAATGATCTCATAATGATCCCAACGGTATAAGTGATACTAAATACTCCTCACCATCATTTTTGTTTATCAGAACGGGACCAGAACTCTGTGGGAGACTGAGTTTGCACAGATGGTGCAAACCAAAAATGAGAGAAGTAAGATGTTTATGTGCAACAGTAGCCAGTTTAATATGGGAGTTATCCAGGCATCTTAACCGTGTTTTTTCATAATCAGATTTCACAGCCAGAACATGAGCTTAGTGGGTTATTCTAACTGAGTTAGAATACATGCACTGACCCCAAACTGAGGTCAATGGGTTATGAACTTTGCACATAACTGTGGTCAGTGTACTGAGAAGTGATGAATTATTTCCTTGATTTAAAATTTTTCCAGGATTAAAAGAGGCTATCTTCTCAGTATTCAGTATTCAGTATTTACTATAGTTTATGAAAAAATGCAGCTTTCTTCCTGATAGCCTATAGCTTCAATCCTATGTAGAGAGCATGCCATAACTTGATTACTGTGCAAAAGCAACCTACATCCCTGTATATTTATTGTATCTTAACTGAGTCTAGCCATATTTTATTGATGGGGCTATAATGGAGTTCCATTTTCTCTCCTGGAGCTGATATTAAAGAGCCTTGGGCTGGTAGGAAAGCTGGGGGCTATCAGGAGTGTCTGAGACCAGAGAGCAGGACTCTGGGGAGTCTGCACACATCCCACTGTACTGCACTAATAGGGAGCACTCGCTTGTTCGCTTTCTCTCACCTTCTCTCTCTCTCTTTCTTTTCAGAGAGGAGAAGCTGTTTTTTCCCTCCACTTTCTTCTCCGTCTCTCTCTCCATCTCTGTGCTTTCATAATTCCCTATGGAGCAGGCGGTCAGCTAAGAGCTCCTGTCTGTGCTCTGCATGCCTTTCAGATATGTGTCAGTGGGGTTGCGGGTGTGTGAGTGGGCGTGTGTCTTCGCCCAAGTGTACATGCTTTCAAATAATCTTAAATTATACAGATAGAAGTGTTGCCAAGAGCCAGATGAAATGTAATTGCGTGATTGTTTGTTAGTCTGCACTTTAAACCCTCATCTTGTGTACTGCACTTCAATGATGCCTAACCTTTTATTTGTTGTTCTAGATAGCTCTGTCCCCCCTCTGTTAGAAATTGAAGTGGCAGGCAAACCATGCTCTTGAGACACTTGAAGCTCTGCCAAGTGGGTGCTGGGTGTTTGTGTTTGTTTTGGATGCATAGAGAAATGTACTCAACTGCCTAGCAATGACCTACCATATCTGGATTTAATATTATTTGCATTTTAGTTTTAACCTGATTTGAATACCAGATGGTTGGCCGGTACAAGAGGTGCCAGAAAGTTTTAGACAATTGTTAATTTAGTGAAAGTTAATTCAGTGTACCTTTCCATAATAACAACTTATCTGACACTGTTTGAAAGGTCCTGATGCTGCAAACCTCATCCATCTGGCCCAATTTCCAAATTATATTTGCTCTATTATTTACTTATGATGAAATTTTATGCGTCATATATTTATACTCTCTCTCTCTCTCTCTCTCTCTCTCTCTTTCTCTCTCTCTCTCTCTCCCTCTCTCTCTCTTGCTCTCTCTCAGGTGGCTCGATGGCCCAAAGAGGAAGAGGAAGAACAGCCAATGTTCGGTGAAGAGTATGACTGGTGAGTACTGACACACGGTGTTTCGATGGAGATAAACTCTCAGTAGCACATCTCTGAAGTTGAAGCGGGGGGGGTTGGGAGCACAACTCCCCTAATCTTTCCTGAAGTAGCTGGGTAAATTGTTCAGCAGATCAAAGTCTCTTCAGAAACAAGTCTCCCACTTGGAAGATACATGCTCTCTAAACAGTCCACTATTGAAAAATACTTTCCCCGTATTTTGTTTAGCTAGGCTTGATACATTAAAAATCCTTTAGAAGGAGAACACTGTAGCTGTCACTCTCACAGCGGTGAATGCGAGCAGCTGTGCGTGCGACGCCAATGCCAGCGGGACATGACTGACTGCCACCTTGTTTACACTTTATATTTGTCACCTGAAAAGAGAAAAAGTAAAACAACTTGTGCATCTGTCATTGATAAACGAAAGCCTTCCGCTTTGCTTGCTTTCTTGTCCAACGCGGCGCTCTGTGTGACTGACAGCTCCGAATCCCCTCAGTTGAAAGAGGTGAAAATAAAGAAAGGGAGAGGGAGAGGCAGAGAGACAGAGAGAGTGGGAGGAACACTGACTAATAAAGGATGGCTGGTGTGGCGTCAGCTCAAAACTTTAAAACACATGCATTTCATATGCATTTGTCAGGGAGAGCCAATTCCCTGGCTGACCAATCAGGAGGCACCGGACGTCCCATTTCACCGCAGGGTGTGTGCCTGCCTGCCAGCTCTTGTGCCATTTGCTACCTGCTGTGGTCCATTTGAATTGGGAAAGTATGACAATATGTCTGTCTGAAGGGCAGTCGGTGCCATGATTGTCCGAGGTGGAATTACATCAACCATAATGATGTCAGCGGTTGCCCATGGGAGAGAGGACACTCAACCAGGCTTGGTTTTGCAGATGGCCTCTTTGTCTGCTTCCAGAGCCGTTGAGCACAGCTAATGACTCTTCTTACGTGTGCCTCTGATGCACACTTATGCCATTTTGCATCCCAAGCTGATTTCAACTGAAGGCTGACAGTGGAAACAAAGGATTGGTCTCTGTCATAAGCATGTATAACCTGTCTTCTTAGAGCAGGGCATGACTTCTACAAGTGAAGTCTGCCAATGTTAAATCTGAACTGAATCTGACTCTAGTATAATAACATAAAAAGATCAATGCAGCACCCCAAGGCACACTGACACTGCTCTGTGCTGCTGTAGGATTAATTACACAAGACTACCCTCAGTGTATCAATGCAATTTTCCAATTTTTCTCACGCATTGATATTGGTCAATGTTATGACCTAGTCAGTGGAGCACAGACAGCCTGACATGGCGTCACTGTAATCGAGTTAGGCAACACGTTCATTCTAAGGAATCACAGTTTGATGAAGGGCCACACAGACTCTTGCTCAAAGTGAAATAATCGCATAATTCTTGATAAGCTGTGACCTTCCTGATGTTGAAGGACCAGTTTGCAGCACTGCCACTGACATGCAGATTTGAGAGTAAGTCTGCAATTGGTTCAAATGTTTTAGGAAAAGCCAGCTTACTTCACTAGTTAAGGGGGTGAAGGAAAGTTAAGCTAGTTAATTTTTGGGGCTGACTGATCAAGTGACTTCACACTAGCTGCTGTTCACAGCAAAAAATTTAATTCATTCAGCACTGCTGAGGGCTGCCAGTGTTTTTAAATTAACCTTGAATAATGCCACATAGAGTAAAGACTTAACTTTTAATTCAAACAATCCAAAATGTAAACTGAAAGCCGAATTTCCATATTGATAACTGAAGTTCATTTTCAGGCCTTGTAATGTAATGGCAAAAGAGGCTCAGGTTTTTAATTTCAAAGGATATTCATTGTTGGATTTGACTGAACTGAAGGTGAATGAATCCCAGCTCTGACATAGACATATTAACATAGTCTGGTAGCTGGCAGAGTTGGCAGACCTATTTTTGTGTCGCCCGGGGGAGGGGCTATAGCCCCAACAGTGGTGGGCACACTACTACACTAGAGTTTGTGTCTCACAGCTGTTGTTTCAAGCCCGGTCTCTGTGTTTAGTTTGGGTCTTGTTACCTAACGCTCTAAGAGTTTGCAGTCTCCAATATAGGCTCGCCCTGGGCTCCGGTCCACTGAAGACATACCAGCACTCGTGTCATGTGAGGACACAGGAGAAACAATGTTGCGACACTTTTTGGGAACCAAACCTGTAGCTTATGAAATATGACCTCGATGCACACATTCTGATCAAGTGAGGGCTGTTATGTTCTGAACCTGAAGACAAAATATCCATCAGACACACTAGGAAAAGCTGCCTCTTCCATCTTGACTGTGTCCTGGTAGCCTGGTTGAGCTATTGCAGGGCCTGTCATGGGAGGGGCAGCGGCCAGAGCCGGAGAGCTGCAGTCGTATTGATTTTGGGCTCGGCTTCCAAACACTGCCTCAACTGACTTGCACAGGATCCGGCTATTACTGGCCTGCCCTGCCAGCCCGTCTTTCCTATATGAGCTTCGTCCCTTGTTGCCTCATCTTTCCTTTGCCCCCCTCCTCTTCTCCCCCTC
>OMKZ01039593.1:3328-15404 GCA_900302535.1 Neoniphon sammara | reverse complement strand
TGTTAAAGGTACATTCAGAATAGGCCTACCTCTGGAAACAGCTCTATCTCTGCTTCTAGTTTGGTCTCATGTTGCCTGTGAAATGCAAGAATAAAAGCCATTAAATAGAATTAAAATGTGTAACAATCCAAGCAACAGCCTTGCACCCTGTGGCTAAAAGACAGCCATAAAATCGGCACCCAAAACATTTTTCCGCATTGTTCGCTCACATTTTGATTGACCACACCATGCGAGTTCACTTGCTTCCCCGTGTGTGAGGTAATGTATATTCAACATTCGATTAATCTTTAGCTTGCTGGTGATTTAAAAAAAAAAAGAAAAAAAAGAAAAGGCACAACAGGCTCCAGGAAGGAACGGCAAGTATGGTGATAAAATCTGTCTGCCTACTCTCATATCTCATCACGGCCTTTTTTTTTTTTCCTTTTTTTGCCACCTCATAATGTGTAATTGATTGCTGCCGTTGAGCGCTGGGCCAGTATTCACACACAATGTGCCCTCCCACTGTTTAATTTGCATGATTCCCACCCACATTTCCTTTTTATCTGAGCAGCACATCAGGAACTGAGCTCTGATGTCTGATGTGTGTTACGTGAGGTGTTTAATGCTGATGTTTTCTAGCCTGGCCCCACGTATTTTGATCATGTTTTGCGATGAAAGTGGCTCATGAATCCAAATCAATTATTTATGAATACATGAATGATGTAGAACGCCATCAAGGACTAACAGGGTGATCAATAGGTGGCAGAGATTGACAAGACGTGTCATATTAAGTTAATTTGTCTCATCCCAGACACCTGTAAAAAACAGTTTTTCACTATTTGAAATGGAGATCATCTGACATACAAATTCATGATGCCCCTGAGGCCAGTCTGTAATGGCACAGGGTTAATAGCTGCTGATGACTCCAAGTGGCCCAAATTACGATTCTTTCAATCACATCTTCGAGTGTTTCTGATTTCTTAAGGCACAAAATTAATGAATATTTATAACATGTAATGACTTTGCAGAAATATTTAGAATGGAGGATAAACAGTATATTTTGAACACGAAATGAAGATAAAAGATGAATAAAGATGCCTTAATTTGTTCTAGGCTTTGTCCCGGTAATCTCTGGAAAGAAGCAGGGTATTATTATATATTATTCATTTTATATTATACATTAACAAGTGCTTTATTGGGTTGAAAAGGTTGATCTAGAAAATAAAGACTAGGACCTTGTGGGACCTTGTGCTTAGTGGTGCTTTTCTCAGCATTTCTAATGGTCTGATTTGTCTTCATTCGGTGTTTTTAAGCACAAAAGATCTATTAGCGATTACATCTACTAGTGATTAAAATGCAGTATTTGACCTGGCCAACAATAATACTAAATTTTCAGATATAATTCAAGGCTTGATCTGCTCAGTTCCCTGAGGTCACACTGTAGATTTTAAAGAAGCAACTAGTTCAGCGCAGCAATAACATGCTGGTGCTCAGCGCTGAAGTTGGGTGAACTCTTTTGGTTTGTGTAGGTTTATATAAAGGGACTTGTGTAGGAAAAAATGTACACTTGTTAGGAAAAATTTCATGTCCACTATAGCAGTCGCAAGGGCACCTTTAAGTCTAATTATATATGAATTCACCAGCCTTGAGGCAACAAACGAGAAAGACACATTTTGTTCTGTTGGGACATTCCAGTCACAGACCTCGACTGATTAGGTCTGCAGGTTATTGTACAGTACACTGATCCCAGAACACTGATCTGTAATATGCTGCATTAAAGTTCAGTGGTCCAGAATCATAAATGTACTGCAGCAATGAGTTTTCCAGAATTG
The DNA here is from genome assembly GCA_900302535.1 of Neoniphon sammara. Classification (NCBI taxonomy): domain Eukaryota; kingdom Metazoa; phylum Chordata; class Actinopteri; order Holocentriformes; family Holocentridae; genus Neoniphon; species Neoniphon sammara. The sequence goes on along the minus strand of OMKZ01039593.1, from coordinate 13,593 downwards.
TGTAACTGTCTGATCCTCTGACTCACTGCACATCTATTCACATCAACTCCATTCATAAAATGAGATAAGATCGACTTTACTGTCCTGGGGGAAAACAGTCTCAGACACTTAAAATCCTTACTGTGTATAAAAGGCAACTTACAATGACACATTTTGATATATGAGCTGTATACAACTTACTATCATACACGTGTTTAAAACGGGCAGTAAATTTAACATGTAAGTGATCTGCGCCCTGTCTCCTAACTTCACCTCCCAGGCTTCAGACAAACATAGAGGAACACCACAATACTCTCACATCTAGTTAGGTTTAAAAAAAGGATTCACAAGTTTAATGTAGGCTAGGTTACCCCAGTAATGTGTTCTTTCTTATGGGACAAAGATGACTTGACTGCTACAATGCTTTACTGGGAAACCCAACACTGGTCTACTATATATAGCTGGGCTTTTCACACTGTGTGCATGACTGGTCGTGTCAAGTCACATGATTCAAGACATGTGCGTGCACACACACACACACACACACACACACACACACACACACACACACACAGACACAAGCACGCACACAGAGACAAAATCCTCCGGCTCGGGGCGTGGAGGTGGTGCTTTATTAAGTTGCTCTGACTCGGTGCTTCCCATGACCTGCCTCCCGTTCGCTCTGTCTCCCCGAGCGTCTCGCTCTGTCTCAGTCTGCACTGCATGCTAATCGGCTTTCTACGCTCTCCCTTTGATCTCAACTGCCAGTTTTTTTTCTTCTGATGTGAATAGATGCCTCTGTTGATCGTGTAAACAACTACTATCACCAACTTGTTCAAGTGTTCCTCTGTACCTCCGGCTCTCTCTCTGTCTTCCCCTATCAGTCAGTCTGCCTTCCCTCCCTCTCTCTCTCTCTCTGGTCTTATGAGCCTGTTTTGTCATGCAGACACTGACTGCATACTGAGACCATATGAACAGATATAACTTTATTGAAAAGCAAAGTTGGGATGTAAATAAAAGCAGTTGCACAATTCTGTTTTTTCCAACAGACATACAAAATCACCACGTTGGTAGAATACAAACACAAATGGAGGGTAAAATGTGACATAAAGCTCAAACTGTCTGTAAGAGCAGGATCTTAAGCAAGAAATCAGTGATCAAGTAAACGGAACATGTGACCAAATAGTTAAGCAGTAACTCCAGGTCAAACACTCCGCTCCTCAAAGATGGAGAAGTGTTACGTCACTCATGATAAGGCACACAGGCAGTTTTTCCCTTTGTCTAGTGCAATACTGCACGTCCTTCCTTACTGGAAATAGTTACATTATTTACAACATTGTCCTGCAGTTTCTTATGTTGTTACATAACAGACAACTTTGTCCATTCTGTGATTCCTGTAGTCATGACATATTCATTCAAATAATAAAAAAAAAACATGAAAAAAATGGATGATGATTTTACAAATACATGGTTCTCAGCCTGATTGACTACCGCTAACATTGCTAACAAATTCCTAATGACCTCTGATTCTGATATTCTGAAACTCCACTGTAACATGTGAATTCACATTTGTCAAGTATGAACCATTGCAACAAGTGTGTGGTCGTGCCTGTTGGCAACTACTTTTTCAGTAAAAAAAAAAAAAAAAGTCGATAAAAGACAAAAAAATAAATAAAATAGCGTAGATTAGGGCTACAATGTGTTCATGAGCATTGAAATATCTGTAACACTTGAGCTTTCCGTATAGTATTAGTAGGAAAGTGGGTACATCATTGTCAGTTAGCTGGTGGTTTTGGAAGTAAGATCCCAATTATAAAAAACACTGGGCTTCAGATCTACCATAATTCAAGATCAGTTATGTTTCAAAAGCAGAATCACTCCTGGGTTAGCCTAGGTCATGTGAGGACAAATCTGGACTTATTAATGCTGCCTTCAATTCACGTCCAACTTACACATTTCCAACCTTGCGCTCACATTGTCAACTTGCGAAAAAATGAATGCCAGCAAAAGAAGAAACTCCCAATTGCTTTAAGTTAGCTGGTGAAGTTAAACTATGTAGCTAACTAGCTAGCTGATGAATGTGCTCTGATGCCACTTCATTTGAAATCGGAGAAACCGGAGCTCTGAAATGATGAGCAAATTTCCAACTTGTACTTCGGAGTTTGACTGTTCATTTCATTTTTTCACAACTTGGAGCTCGTTTCTAACAAGTTCCAAGTTTAAATGAACGCATTTACTTTGTTTCAGCCTTGTTTGTAGCGCATCTTCATGAAAGAACTCCACATGTCAAGGTTTGTGATGATTTTCACCCCTCTGAGAACTTCTCATGTCTCCTTTAAAACAAAGAATACCACTAAGGGACACCATGGTTACAAGGTGAATTAGCTCACTAGTTGGCAGACAGTTCAGTTATGCTAGCAGAGTTGGAGAGCAGGAGTATGGATTGCTGTGGATTGTATAGGGATTTGTAGTCTTTAGATCTTGATTGTGCTAGCCACGAAAAAGATAAAAATAGCCCTTTTCAGACAGATCCAAAGAACATTATTGTAAGATTGCATTAAAATACATAAACCTGACATCGAGGGCAAACCACAAATCATTAGAAATAGTTTAAAAGTGAGTTCCAAAACATGTAACTGGCTATGTGACTGGGGACGTTCAAAACCAGTGTGACATATGCATTTATCCATCCTGTTTCCTACCAAGATGCTAGTTTTTCCAGTATCATTAGGCTAACATAAAATAGCTATCAAATCAGTGCGCACATAAACGTATCATCTAATCCTGCTGGATGACTGACTGCAAGCCCCACTGCATCTTTTTGTCTTACTTGTGTCCTTCGCTAAAGCAGTTTTTATCTGGATTGGATGATTTGGACTGCCGCGATTAGAGACTCCATGACAGTGCATCAGTTCTGTCAGAGGTCAGGTCAGAGCAGTGTGTCTGTTGGCTGGTCGGTCAAATTTCACCACACGTGATGGGGCAAAATCTAATAATACATTTCTCATAAATATAATAATATAGAGTAATATACTTCCTCAGGAGAAATTTATTTCATTTAACCTTGTCCCACTGAGATCAGGGAATGGTATTTGTAACGGAGACTGTGCCAAGGCCAGACAGAGGCCACTTAAATACAATGACAAACTGTTAAAGACGTGAGTTGAGTACAACAAAAAACAGATTTGTTTTATATTTATGCAATAAATTATACGTTTAACATTCTTTATATGACTCTTTCATTATTGAAATATGGGGTATAACTACATAGGACCTTAATCACTCCATATACAACACCTTTAAAATATGGCAAAGAAAATTTAATTTCAAAAAGTTGAGCCCTGGCTGCCAGCCTGGCAACCACCTCTACAGCTAAGTGTCAGTCCTGTGGCTGGTCCAGGGTTCATCTGTCTCAGTGGTTATCTCTCTCTCTCTCTGTGCCTGTTAGTCTCAAGCAACTGGATGAGAGTATTTGAACTCAGCAACATCAAAGCTGCTCCATTCTCTCATTCAGGTGGACCTCAGTTCAAAAGCTTTCAAGTCCTTCTTCTCTCCCTCCACCCTCAGACATCTCTGTCGGTGGGTCGGTCCTTGAAGTGAGACCTGACCAAGTTTATCTCAGTTCGTGGCTCAGGTTCAAGCAAAGATTCCAATTTTCCACCTGTATGTGGTCAAATGTGGCCTGTCTGGCCTGGTCCCACAGCGCTGGCATGTAGCCATGTGGTCATTCTCTGCCCAGGGCTGCTTCTGCTCTGCAGGCTACAGTTTGTTGAGGTCATGGAGGCCACAGTATGGACTCTAGGCTGGCTGGATACACCCAAAGGTCTAGCGGAGCAATGGAGAGCTCCTTGCCTGTAAGTGGGCGGGTTTGGCGGGTAGAGCAGGCTTGGTGTAGGCTGGTGTGCTGCTGGGATCAGTGGGTCTGGCATTGAATGCCTTCCTGAGCTGCGCCACGCGACCTCCGTTTGCCGGTTTCTCCTCCTGACAATACACAACCACTGAGAGGGAGAGAAGAGGACAGAGCAGAGCATGTCAGTTCACTTCTCTGTAGGCCACAGCAAGGTCTGTGCATCAACTGTCAGTTGCCACTAAAACATCCAAACTGCTGATATTAACTAGATTTTTGGGGACACAATGCAGCAATTATGGACACAATATTATTTGGTCAATTCAACATGTGATTAGATGTAACTTGTTCCTCGCAAGCATTTTGTAAGTTTTGTTTTAGAAAAGCATTATATGAGTAAAATCATTATTAGCAGTAATAGCAACAGTAGTAATAGTAGCAGAAGAAGTAGTAGTAATAGTTGTGGTGATAAGAGTAGTAGTAGTAATGATAGTAATAATAGTAATAGTAGTTATAGTAGTAGTAGTAGTAGTAATTGTTGTTATTTGTTTACTATTTACTATTACTAAGATTCTTTCTGTTTGGTTGTTTTGATTTGTTTTGTTTGTTTTGTACCTTTTTGCCTTTTTAAGTACATAATTGTTTTTGTACTACGTTGTAATGTTTACTTGTGTGGACCCCAGAAAGAGTAGTTGCTACCTTGTTGGCTAATGGGGATCCAAATAAATAAATTAATAAATAAATAAATTAAATGAATAAATAAGTACATTAATTAATTAATGAAATAAAGGTAGCAGTAGTACTAATAGTAATAGTAGTGGCAGTAGTAACAGTTATAGTAGTAACAGTACTAGAACTAGTAATAGTAGTAGTAGTAGTAGTAGCAGTAGTAGTGATAGTAGTGGTAATAGTTATAGTAGTAAAAGTAGTAGTACTAGTAGTAGTACCAGTAGTAATGGTAATAGTTATAGTAGTAATAGTACTATTACAAGTACTAGTAGTAGCACCAGTAACAGAGGTAGTAGTGGTAATAGTTATAGTAGTAATGGCAGTAGTGGTAGTGGTAGTGGTATCAGTAGTACCAGTAGTAATACATAGTAATAACAATAGTCATAGTAATAACAATAATAGTAATCGTAGATGCAAGTGACCAACATGGGTGTCAGTTGAGTATGGTAAACTGAGATTCACCATACTGCAGCCTGGGTGAGTTCAACTGTAATCTTGTAGTTTTTATTGTTATAAGAGAATCAATATAAAAAAAAATCTTGTCAGTTATCGGCTCTACTTGATCTCCTCACATGTAGTCAATATAAGGAGGTTTAGAAATATTTCTGGCTGATTGCCTCAGGGTTTACTGAGTCGATGCCTCTGCTTTTCAAACTTACACAGACAGCTTAGAGAGGTCATTGGACCTGAATGCTCCCCTGAAATGGCTTCCAAATAAATTGATGGGGATTTTCGCTTGATCTTTGCTCTCTGTTACAGCAATAAAACCTACAAGCTCCAATTGGAGTCACTTAGACCAACGTATAGTGAGTGCCACACCATGCTATAATCCAGCTAACACCCATAGAATAGAGATGTATGCCACCACATGGTTGAACGAAGCTAATAAATACATTTGCAGTCCACGCAGCTGCAGCACGTCTCCCTCAGCCTCTTCTCTCGTTATCTCACCTCTGTCCTGTGGGCGGGGCCTCTCCGTGTCTGTCAGCTGGGCTTTGAGTGGCAGCTGGTTGCCATGGCTACTAGGCTGGGGCCTGTGGAGAGGAGCCCAGTCGCTGAGGTTGTCGGTGCTGCCGCCTAATTCGCTGTCGCTGTCCTCGGTGAGGTCCTTCAGGTCCAGCTCCTCCTCAGACGACTGCTCGTTTGGTGAGACGGACTCACTCTGTATCAAAGAGGGACACAATGTGATGCCGAGCAAGGCCAGGATTCCCTCTCTCTCTAATGCAAATACTAATTCAATAAGTGGCCAGCTTACCCCCTCACCTCTAAAAGCCACATGCAAACAAAGCGTCCTCACACTTACATCTGTTAGGGGCAGCTGTATGTCTTCTTTAAAGCCGAGCTGCTGGGCCTCTGTTTCTGGCAGCAAGTCCACTGTCTGGATGCCATTCATACTATCACTCTGCAGTCTGCAAGACAAAGACCTTCATTTTTAGACCAGCATGCAACAGCCTCTCCAACCTTTAAAGCAATCCTAAAGTTAGATTCCTTGCAAATAACTTCTATAATCAGCCTGTGAGGAGAAGATGGTTAGCAGAGTCCAGTATTTATATAGTTAATCGTGGTGCATGCTAAAAAATTATTTAACATTTTGCTGTTATTTCTTACTTAAAGCACATGAAAGTAGCAGAAAATCTAGTAGGATTTTTTTACAAGGAGCATATGGGAGGCATGACCAGTCAGTGCCAAACAACGGACTAAAAAAGTATGAAATTGTAAAATGAGCCACTTGTGGCTTTTGTCTCTACCTGTGGTTGAAGAGGCTCTTGAGGAGTTTGGAGGACCTGAACTCGTCCACCTCTCCGATCACGCTGACGCTCACGTCTCCGTCCCGACCCAGCAGCCAGCTCACATGCTTCCTGGAAACTGGGGGGCAGGGGGTGGGGGGTCATAATTGGTGAGTTTTTCCAGATATGAAGAGATCTCAGAGTGCCTGAAACTCGTTCTCATTTAATACTTTTCTGATCCCAAAAAAAAAAAAAAAAAAAAAAAAAAAAGGAGCTGGCTGATAAATTGTTATTCTTGCTTTTGTCCAGAAGGTGGTGCTGTCCCATAAGTGTACAGTTTGTAGAGACAGCTGCAGGCTGACAGTGATTGGCAATGGTCTCTCTCTCTCTCTCTCTTTATCTCTCTCTGCCTGTTGTCCTGTCTTTATGCTCTGTCCCTGTTTCTGCTTTTCTCACCTCTTTTTGTCACTTTTATTTAATTCAGTGTGCTTCATCGCCAAAAAATATACCTACACAACATCACCAAAGCATGTAAATACAATGTGAACTCATGAGAAAAGGCAAAAAAAAAACAAAAAAAAACAACAACATAGTAACCCCCCCCCTTTCTTTCTTGTCAGTGAGCAGAAAGAGCTACCTGAAACTGACCTGGGTCACATTAACAGAAACTCCCTCTGTAGTCTGAATTGGGAAAGGCTGGTAAAATTCGGAACATTATTTATTTTTCAGATGGCTTTCATGTTGCATGCCCTACATTTATTTTAATTTTGCCCCACAGAACAGGGATTGGAAACCTCTACTGTTCTCTAACTTCACTGTAAGAAAGTCTATGTAAAAAGATACAGAGAACCTCCTGAACCGGTTCCACTGAAACTGGATTGACACATACTATGCTGCTTTTACACAAATGCCAGCAACCAGCTCCATAAGTCAACTTTGCTCCTGTTCTGGGGAATGACTTATGTTTGCAAGCTGTCACTCACTAAACACAGCGACATTATGCAGGGTGCACATTCTTCTTCTGTGTTCAGCTCAGATGTCACAGGAATTTTCCAACCTCAGTGTGATGTCTCCTGTCCAAACCTTGTCATAAGTCTTGGCCTGCCTGTAGAACAAGCCTTCATGTTCGCAATCACAGTCCTTTCAATGGATTTGCATGTGCTGCAACTGTCAAATGACCTGGGGCTGTTCCATTATAGAGCTATATGACGTCTGATTGTATTACCTCTGATGATGTTTGTATCCACGCCCACCAATTAAGCAGAAATATGGCACATCATTAACGTAATGGAAATCTTTATTGGGCGCGTATGTGTGTGACATTTAGAGGCCCGCAAATCTGTATACATGTAAGGATTGTCTTTCCCAACCAGACGGTAGCAAACAAAGAGTAGAAGACACCTAACAGGATTGTATGTTGCGTAACCCCAACACACTCACACACACACACGCGCGAACGCACACACACAGTAGCCTCTCAGGTGACACAGCAGAGATTGGGTAAATAAAGAGAGTAACTTAATATGTGGTTTAAAGAGTGGCGACGCCCCAAAGCACTGGGTTTACTCAACCCTGTTCAGCTGTCAACAAGTCTGCAGAATGACTGGACCTGTGATGACTGGGGCTCACTCACTCACTCACACACACACACACACACACACACACACACACACAACAGTGCAGTTGAACAAATATAGGTGATAGGACCTCACTGAAACCAGAGAGACTCACTGAAAGGGAGACAGATGGATGAAATGATCAAGACAGAGAGGCAGAGAGAGAGAGAGAAAGAGAGACTTGGGCGAGTGAGAGAGTGGACTTGGCCAGCAATGAAAAGAGTCTGGAGTCAAGATTGTGTTTCTTTGGGTGTGTACTAATCAGAACACAGTAATGAGATTAGGAGCTTTAGAGAGTGTGAGTCACACACACAGTCTTTATTCTGACTCTATCGCTATATGGATCATATGTACTTAACCTGAGCTTGACACCATACTGAAACAGTGACGGTGTGTTATTCTAGCCTCTATGCTCACATATCTCAGTGCACTCTTAGGCCGGTGAAGATCTATGCTCAACATCAATTACATTCAAAATGTTACAGACAAATACACACTCCAACTCAATCTACAGTTTGAGAGTGCTTGGATGTACATATTCCCAGAATGGGGTGTGTGAGAGAATGTGTGTGTGTATGTATGTGTGTGTGTGTGTGTGTGTGTGTGTGTGTGTGTGTGTGTATGCAACTCTTTAATGCCTGCTACTTTCATCTATTTTCAAGTAACCGACACCAGAATTTGGATGTATATGAAGTGGAAAAAAGGGGTTTGATTGCAAAAACTGGCGTTACAATTGCAATGAGAATACAATTAGCTTTCAGATGCCTCTCAAAAAATATGTGATTATATGTGCGTTTTTATAGGTGATGCAGGCAGCATTTTTGTTCATCAGTATGAATGTCAAATGAACTGTGAAACAAATGAGATCATGTTCAAAATGATTGGAGACTTCTATCTCAAACCAGTGATAGTGTTTCTCAAAATTTAGGCCTGTTTCCTGTAAACCATGTTGCTTCCTTGTTGAAAAAAGTGTTCCTACCTGTTTTAAATGTTCTCTCTTTGGCTTTATTGAAGAGGATAAACGTGTTTGAAGTGTTTTTTTTACACTCCTTCCTTCCATTATCTGCCATTTCCAGAAAACGTGAGCTTTATCTCTGGAAGAATAACTCGCTTTTCCAGTTTTGTGCCGTAAAGCACTTTCTTGCCTGCACTTTGTAAATCTTTTACCACAGAGGCAAGACTTCCAACAATTTGTTTTTCTAATGTTCATCTTCCTGCATTACCAAAGAGTGCCTGTTGGAGTATCAGAGCCAAGTAGCACTTCTTTTCTACATTGATTTCCTCTGTAAAGCAATTTCCTTTTGTGCCATAAAGCAATATAGCAGATTAACTGTGAAGTCAAACCCAATGGCACCCAATGCAAAAAGCAATGTAGAGGCCTCTTGGTGATGATCTCATTCGTTTACAGTATACTATTCCTTGATTCTAAAATACTACACAGAGTACCTTTCTTAAAAAAGAAAGCAGTTTAACACCTCGGCAGCTCCTGCTAACACACCCACTGACTTTACTGCGCTACATTGCAGCATTTGAGTTTAGCCAAGTCCATCTAACATAAAAAGCAAAAAACTATAATGGATTTTTACTCAACTTCCTGTACATTTGATACACTAAGTAATGAAAATCAGGTCAAGCAATTTATTCAGGAATTGATACAGGCCTGCTGTAGTGTTTTGGTGTAAACACCTTCAAGGGGACTCTTCCCACCCGTTTGACCCGTTTGACCAAAGCAATAAAGCCAGGCTTCACTCTACCTTTCTTTGGCCTGGTGTCGTTGTTGTCTCGCGCCTCCTTCTCCTCCCTCTCCTCCCTCTCTCTCCAGCGCCGCACCTGCTCCTCTCTCATCTTGAGGAAGAGGATCCTCCTCTGCTCCTCGCTCAGGGCCTCCAGCACCTCCGGCTCCACCCACATGTCCTCGAGGATTTTGGCCAGCATCCTGCCTCCGCTCCTGGTCACCAGAGACGGCTGTCAGTCCCCGTCGGTCTCGGTTCGACGGCTCGCGTTTCAGCGGTGCTTGAGAGTCGGGTTCCCCTTTCTTTGGAGGAGTATGCTTTTGGTTGTGGGATCAGGTACAGTCTGACTGCTGCACGCCGTCCTTTTCACTCGTTGGTGGCGTCCTTTGTGGTAAAATGCTCTTTCTTAGCGCAGCAGGAGTGTGTCTGACTCTCTGGAGGCAAAGGTGCTGTGTGTCTAAATCCACTGAGGTTTGAAGGTTGCTGTTGTGGTTTTCTCTACTCTGTTAGAGAGAGAGAAAGGGGAGAGAGAGAGAGAGAGAGAGAGAGAGAGAGAGAGAGAGAGAGAGAGAGAGAGAGAGAGAGCGTCAGCACAGAGAACATGACAGAACACAATAGAATTCAATAGAATACA
>OMKZ01039588.1:3021-16616 GCA_900302535.1 Neoniphon sammara | reverse complement strand
TTCATGGATGTTGATGCTAATGAGATGTTCACTTTGATAGCTCATGTTCTCTCTCTCTCTTTCTGTCTTTTTCTCTCCCTCTTTCGTGGTTTTATTTCAATCTTTCCTTGTCTCCGTCTGCACAGTGTTCCTCTCACTCTTGCTCCCTATCTCTGCCCCCGCTGTCAACCCAAACCCACAGGAAACAGTCTGTCCTACACTTCTTTTCTTGTCTTTCTACACACATCACAGCACTTTCACTGGAACCGCTTTCTCTCTCCCTTTGCTGAATTCACATCACACACGCCTCCCTTTGCTTCTCTCTTAATGACACAACCGCACTGTTCAGGGTCCAATTGTTGGCGTTTATAGTATAAATGATGAAGTAGAGTATTTACAATAAGCGGCTGGATGCCATGGAAACTGAGTTGACAGCGAAAAGCGAGTTAACAGGGTAGCGTGTTAATGCCTCTGTATCACTGCTGATATCCACATACTTTGCTTGAGCTTTTCATATCATAATGAGACGAGGAGCTCATTTACATTGATGTGAACTGGATTGTTGCAGCAATTCTCATGCGGGCTACTGCAGATGCCATAATGAACATTTATGTAATGTAACACATATTACACACTATCCATTATAAAATACAGCGTGCATAGTGTATTAGTATGCATGCAGGGCACTATCCTCGACTGTTCATGATGACCATTAGGCTCTCCATCTGTCAAACGGGACGTTTCAGATGGTACCGCAGACACCTCTGCTCTAATTTTGACATCTTCAAAAATTACACTGATTGGACTGATGGGGATGCTGTAATTAACAATCTAAATTTGAAACTTTGAACAGCAATAACTGCTACACACTGGTTCAATTGATGCACCTCGTGACTGCGTGGCCAGAGAGTTTACTTGCTCAGATAGAAGTGGATAACTTGTGTTTCCAATATTCTGAAAATGAAACCAGCAGGAGTTTTTAACACTCGACCCAGCAGATCTTTCGCTTGGGAGAAATCAGACTTGAAAAAACTCAGCTTGTCTGAACCAGGAGGGTAGTGACCCTTCTGTCTCTCTGTCCACTGCAGGAGTTTTTCTATGAGATTTCCCTGTCGGAGCTGGCCAACAAGGCGCTGGAGGTAACCGTGTGGGATTACGACTTGGGTCGCTCCAATGACTTCATAGGTGAGAGTGCTTTCTGACTCTGATGTCAGAGTCGTTTTAGGCCATGTGATGCTGAAATCAGTCATCTCTGCAACTCTTACAAATTTATGTTGGACACAACCTTGTGACCCAGTATGCCTTTCTCTCTCCACTATTTTCAGTCAGATTGTCTCACAAACCAACTATCCGGTCCCAACCCACCAGATTCGAGACAATGGCCTTAAATATGTGGGCTTGATTCAAAATTCAGACAATCAGTTGCATTAGGACTGGCTGCAGGATGTAGGCTTGCTATGTCAATACGTGGATACACAGAGCACCGTTTGACAGGTCAACTTCCTAGTCTGATTTAGCCAAGGGAAAACATGGCTGCTGTTACTGCAAATATTACAAAAGCCATCAAACTAAATGTGCTCATTCTGTTCGGTGAAAGTGTGTGTTTTGTTTTGATTTTTAAAAACTCTAGTTTTTCCTATCCATGGTCACATTTTTATTATTGTTAACATTACCATCAGTATTACTGATGTGATGTGTTTTCTTTCTCTATGATTCAAAAACAAAGATTCATTCTTGGGCGATGTCCTGTAAACAGTGAACACCTGAAAAAGAGAACTTTCCCTCATTGTGGTATTATTGTTAAAAACACCAACCGAATGGATGAATGAATGAATGAATGTACAAATGATTGAATGAGTGAGTGAGTGACTGACAGAATGGATGAATGAATGAATGGCTTTGTATTTAAAGCAAAAGCGTATCAGGGGAAGATAGTTTCATAATTACCATGCATAGGGAATGCTTTTATGTAAAACTCCCCTGTCACATAAGCATAATGGACTCTTATTGGCTGAACAGCATAGCCTGCTTCCTTTTGGCGCCCATGTTCATATTTTAGAGTGAACTATTTTCTCTGCACACAGATTTTACACTAACACACACTGAAAATACACTGTAGATGGTCATATTTATGCCATTATCACCACAGAAGCACACATATATTCAATAATCAACCTAGCAGTGTCTTTACTGCTGTTGATGTTGATTAATCAATGTGCACTGATGCAATTTATATGCAACAGTCACTGTCGGCATGATCTTATCTTTGCTCTTGTTTTTAAATTAGACATGTGATCAACAGCATGGTTTACCCCTGAAACAACCCAAATCCCAGTGACACCTTGTGACTTTGTCTCTGTACTAAAGGGGGGTGTTTTCATCAGTTTTGGCAATTTTATATGATGAAACATACAAACACAACTGTGACATTTAAATAAAAGGAAAATGTGAGGAAATAGTTTAGGTAACTTATTTTCTAGAGCTCCTCTTGCACCAAGAACCTTACATGCCATTTTGGAGACACTGATTCATTATTGAAGAGTCACTTGCTGCTGATTGGCTGGTAGTATTGGTGGCCCCGCCCCTGTAGTGAGGGAGAAGTTTGGCCTGATGGTGGCAGTAGAGGAAAGTTCATGGGGTCACCAAAATCCACTGACTTATTCATCTAGGGGTCATGAATGTGCACAGCAAGTTAAAAAAGATCTGAATATACCAAATATATCCAGATGTGGCCTGAAGCTCTCAGGCTCATTTGCTGCCATTCCGTTCCAACAGAAAACAACTCCTGAGACTTCTAATTTGGCAGGTAAAAGTCATCCATCGCTGTAAATGAGAAGCCACCAAACTTGTTTTGCAAAGTTGCATTTTGCAAAGTTGCATTGCATTTTTTTTTTTAACATAGTGATTTCATATCAATATGTACAATCAGAAGCACCAAAACAGCTGCGACAAGACAGGAGGGTCGTCTTACTTCTGTTTTGTGTTTGTTAACAAGGCGAGCCAAGATACCAGGAGGCAGGAGCAATTGCCATTTTCAGCTTTTTCCTCTCCAAAACAAACATTTCACCCAGCAATATCACCGGCCTTCTGTCAATCACAACTCAGCCAAGGCAATATCACACCAAAGTGAGACGTTTCCACCTGTTAGAGTCCATGAAATTAAAGGTGCGCTATGCAAAATTGCCAAGCATTGAATTGAGAGAGGACCATTTAGACTCAAATGACAAAATATGTGGAATAAGCACTAATTTGTCAGTTAGTTGGACTGATACTGAGAACCACGCAGACTCAACCATCAAATTGATGCTTATTCCACATTTTTTGTCAGTTGAGTCTAAATGGCCATGACTTAAATCGACCCACTTCACTTTTTTATAGAGCAACTTTAAATTGAAATTAAAACTGGATTTTACAAAATTACAGATTTAATTGGCTGCCTTCTTCATCACTGGGACTAACATGTAACATGTGGATGTTTTGCGTTTGTTTCAGAACATTTACTGTTAATCTACACTGATGTTAAATGGTAAGGGAATGCAGGAAATGGGTGAAAAACTCCAATAAATGTTAGGGTGAACATCCAGCACCCTTACTGCATGAGTTCTACTTGTTTGTGGTTTGTTTTAGGTGGCGTCTGTCTGAGCTGTCACTCCCAGGGTGACGCTCTCCGCCACTGGATGGACTGCCTCAAGAACAAAGGCCAGAGGGTGGAGCGATGGCACGTGCTGACCAATGAGCTCCCACGAACCCTGAGCCACGACTAAGCCCGCACAGCGTCTCCATTGGCTCTTACGCTGGAGCGGCTGATGGTGATCGACGGCGATGGTTGACAGAGCTCCGCTGGTTACTATGTGAGATGGACTCATGCAACTTCACCACGGGAATCAATGAGTAGTAATTGCGAGGAAAAGTTTTGGCTGAGAGCCACGATGAGGACTTGAGAACAAAATGACACAAAAATGGCCAGTGCATGGTGGCGTGCCTTCATGTTTCATCCATACTCCAGATGGACATACTTGCCAGAAGGTTTGTTTGTTGGCCCCATCACCAATATCAGCATTTACAGCTCAACATCATACCTCCAGGTCGGTACCAGGTTACATTCTAGGGTTAGATCGATTTATTGGTTTGCTATAATATGAGGCCCACACTGGCCTTTTGTTAAATATTGATTATTGGCCAGTCATGGTGTCACTTCTGACCAGGATCGACGTTTCTCCCTGACCACAGCTACATAGACAGTCTATGTAATTTTGTGTTTTCTTTGAACATTTGATTCACTCCACTGCAAAACATCTCCACATTAACTTGTTGAGATTTCGTTTTTTTTCAGTGTCCTTTAATTGCTCCATAATGTTTTTTGGTAAATTTAAATTGTTAATTTAAAAGCAGTAACACATTAAAGGGTTCCACCTACACTAGGATAAGCACGGCGGATGACCCCCCCAAAAACAAATCAAATTTCATTCGTGTGGCTTTCAGTGGAAAGATTTCATGTCCCATGATGGTCCAAGTGCTGTTTCAGGTGATATTCATTCGTTACAAGAATACAACACCGGGAGAGGAATTGAATCCTTTTTTTTAATTATTATTATTTTTTTTTAGCATGAACATGGTCAGATTTAAAGATATCAAATGTCTGTTCAAAATATCAGCTATCGGCAGCTTCAGTACTAAAATGTGCAGGTATCAGAAACAGGTATCAGCATCACTTTTCAAAAACCCATATCGGTCCAACCCTATTACATTATGAGGTTATTTTGGTAACATTTCTCTTCCACCTTGATAATCCACGTTTATCACCATGCTCCGTAATACATGGATAGCATTTCTATTGCACTCCTCAACAAGAGTATAACAAGCTGTTACCTGATCAACTGTATGCTATTTGTTACCATCAACTGATGATTATATATCAGTACAAGTGGTTCTTCCTTGTTGTTGCATGATGCAATATGTTGATATACTTCTTTATATTGATATACGGTCCCTTAACTCCCCCTGCCTGTTTTCTAATTGAAAGTGTATAAGGGTATTCTTTAAGCAAGACATAATAAAACATTCAGGTATGGTCCACGTTAAATTTCTTTGGTAATATTGTTCAGCCTTTATGCACGACTGAATGTATGAATGTGGCTTTCTATACAACATCGTTCAATTGTTGTTTACACTGATCTTGTGCTTTCCAGGGGTGTTGTTCTTACATTTCTATGAGGTGTTTTATGTACAATGCAAGAATAAATTTGGAATGCATTACTGTATAATGCTGAGTTTGGATTTGTTCCAAGTACTTCACACACTGGACATTTCTCATGGCTTTCTGCTTCCCCCTAATGGTTAGAAACAGACCTCCAAGTACGACTGACTGCCACCAATGTAGCATACCATCTGAACATTTTTAAGGACAGAGGCAACAGCTGTGCAGTAATAACAGACACATGCACTGTTAGTTTTCTGATTAAATGGCATCCTACTTTTCTCATATTGGAATTAAATCACTATCATCAGATATCTTAGATTATTGATAGCGCTCATTTCTAGATACCGGTGTGCTTCAGACTGCTTTAATATGGATAATCATTAACTGCACCGCTGGAGATTCTTCACTGCCATCTGATCTGTTTTCCTGGAGGCAAATGAGGTAACCTGCTAGCACAGGTTGAATGAAATCCATGACTATTCAAACCAGAGTTTTGCAGGTGTGGAATAAGTCAATAGTTTCAGGTATAAAGTGAGGAAAATCAAGAATAAATTCTGGCAGTTTGTTAGGACAAACAGTGTACGTTGTTTAAGGTCAGCAGTCCTCTTCTGATGGATGTCAGCTAATCAATACAGTACATGGTAAACAATCAATACTGTAACATCCCTCCTATAACTGAGAGACTGGACTGCTGGATAGCTGCCCTTTGTAGGAGTAGGTACCGCTGCTGTGTGTGGGTCTGCTTCACATCGCTATAGACATAAAAGACATAGAGCCTGAAGCGGTAAATGTGAATGCTGCACTGACTCATCATTAACTCACGACATGAATGAATAATGGTTTTCTGCTTTGATACTGCCATAGTCCCCAAAGACCATGGTCAAATATTAACTTAAAAATTCTGTGTGTATTTAAGTGGACACAGAGCCTACATCATCATAGCCTGCAGCTTCAAATATGCAGAACTACTGTGGGGCCAAAGGTGTTCTCTGCAGTAGGACCCGGAGCTGCACAGCACAAAGCTAAAGTACTTGAACTGCTGTCACAACTGGCTGGTGATCAACTTTGGTGTTGGTCTTTGTTTATAATATAGCAGTCTAATTAGAATATGGAAGCTCTGATTATGTATTATTCTTTTCTTTTTTATTACAAAATAACTGTGCTCACCATGTGGAGCTAATGAGGCAATAAAACAACACAACCCACTGACAAGCCTGGTATATAAAGCAGGTGGTTTCAAACTTCTTCATGTTTCCGACTGTCAAGTTGATTTTCATTATGCTGCAGACCCACATCTGAAGTGATTTTACCCTTGGCACATTCATATGAAAAGATATTTCGGTCTGTAGTAGTATTAAATTGTTCAGATGCCATACTTGAACACTGATAAAGTGGTGAGATCATGTTAAAATAATCACTCATACATTTTATTTTGTATTTTGCATCAATTTCTACTGAATTAAATTAGAGCAAAAATGAAACTCCTCATTTAGCTGAGGACCCCCTGTAAGGCACTCAAGGACCCCTGGTAGTCCCCAGACTCCACTTTGAAAATCATTGTAGTAGACAATCAACACACTGATTAATATAGTGTATCAGTATTTACACATTGTTTTGTGTGGGTTACTGATCTGCTGCTTTGGTGTGTCTGATACAGTAAAAGCCCCACTCCTAATGAGGAAGTGATGTCAGACTCACCAGCCTGTAAACACAACAGGTGACCTGACCGCAAAGACAAAGGGACCATCCAGTACAGATTTTTTTTTCCAACTATGACTGTTGTGCAATCAATTTGTGATTACATTCATGATCAGAAACACTACATTTGTTTGTGAGTGGAACAAAGCCGCTGAGCTCACAGTGTCCAATGAGGAAACGCAGAACGATACAGTTTGTAGTTCTAGTTGCAAGTTGTTTTAGCCTAACGTTAGCTTTCACTCTGTATTATTTACATGTGTGATTCAAAATAAATAAATAAATAAATAAAAATAAAATAAAGTGTATTGGTTTGTAGAGACCATCATGTTGAAGAAAACACGATGCAAGTATCAGAAGCCTTTGTTTGCAACAGAGCTTATTTTTTAAGGGTTTAAAAACCATAAAAAAACATTGGAAATCAATCAGCGCCTTTCCTACTTTTGAAGGAAAAAAAACTGTCACATGCAGCATGAAAATTATACATACAAGCAGTGCAGCTGGTGTAGCATCTTTCTGAGTGCCAGTCTAGTTGGTTGTGAGATATCAAAGTGTAAAAGATGTTCTTGCATCGGGAAGATGTTCACTCTCTTCAGGACAACCTGGGACTGACTGTGCATCAGCACTCAGCCCCTGAGGTTCTGCTTTGATGCCCTGCAGGCCACAGAGCAGAGAGCCTCCCTCTGTAATGCAAGGACTGAAGGGATTTGATGTTTTTCTTGAGTGCAGTTCCTCATGGTGCAGTATCTGATGTAATGATGAGTGGGGCTGTAGCACTGCAGTGCCGATATCTCCATTGTGTAATTCCTCTGGCCAGACACTGCATGGTCCTGTGTGCCAAGGTTTGTTTGTTTGTTTCATAGTAAAAAGTAATCCATAGCCATCAGTCTTGCATTCATTAAAACCAACAATAACAACATTTTCTTTATGTTATCCTTATTTGCAATGTGGTTCTCTATTAAAAGACAGGGAAAACATGTCACGGGCTGTCCAAGAGTCACACTTCAAACATCAAAACATCAAATAAATAACATGCATCTATAGTATTTACAATACAAACATATGCTAAAAAATAAAAGCTCCCATGAGTGGAGTAAAATGAGTAGGTTACCCTGCAAAATTTTCAGTAAACATTGCTTTACTTTCATTCTAAAAGTCCTTAACCTGCAGGAAGTGAAGGAGTGTACTCCAGGTCCAGCCTGTTTCTTGCAGTACACTGCTGTTACCTGCTGACTGATAATGTCTGCAGGAGTATGCAAGAACCAAAGGTTGAAAAGGGAATAACAGATAGATGTCACTGTATAGACCTACACCAAGCAATTTGTGTTTTGGCACAAGCAAACTGTAATCCAAGATACATTAGTGGCTTATCAGCAACTGTTACTAGGAATCTGCCTCAGCAGAAATGAGACACTGCAGATTGAGTCACATTTTTATTCCTTTACGTTTTGGTTTTTGTCGTCTTCGCCTTAATTTGATAGCACACAGTGGAGGGAGATATGAAGGACAGGGAGAGAGAAAGGAGGATGACATGTGACAACAGAAGTTGGGTTCATGACATGTTACCTTGAACCCAGCATGGCTCCAACAACTCATCCACTGCTGTACGTTCACTGGAACTATAGCCCAAAGTACAAACAACTATTGTCATTTTAAGCCATGACTGATCAAAATACATCCAATGTACAGTTTCTTTACTGGCTTACTGCATGCTGCCACCCCCTGGTACATCAAGGCAATCGATGCATATCCAATTGTTGGCTTTTTCTTTTGTCACCTGGCGTGCGATTCAAAGTTGATAATACAGGTCTTCTAAAAAATGTATGCTTTGAAATTCAACAGTTATTCTAGACCTTGATTTCATGACTAGATTTGAAGATTTTATGCAGTGTTAACTATTATATATGCTAAAGGCACTAGACCATGCTACTCTAGGATGTGTGGTTAGGGAGGAGTCGGACCTGAGCAAGATTTTCCATACTTTCATACTTACAGAAACATATTACACAAACACGCTGCACCTACTTTCTGTAACCGGTCCTTTAAAACTCAGTAACACCAACTCACTGTGTTGTGTGAATCACTTCTTCAGTGTGAAATGATAAAGTCATGAGCGTCAGGACGTGATGCATTCATGGACAGCATCGAGGACAATGCAAGCTGGAGATATTTACTCATGCCAAGCGCTAGTCAGATAGATTAACTTGAAGTTTAGCACACTTGATACGTGATGTTTGCATTGTCATTTCACCTGCACTCTTCTGGATTCCTAAAAATCAACAACAAACAGGAATTTGGATAAAAACTTTTAATAAATCAGCATTGTTCCATGTAGATGGACAGACAGATGGGACGCACACAAAAAACAGTATGTTAACAGCAGTTATTCTTCAGTCTGTTAATACCTAGGCGAGGGAATACTTCAGATTATTTGTCAGACCTATTTGCCATTGGTCACTTTATATTCATATTTATTTAGATACAAACTGAGCCAGAGGAACTGAGAAAATGTCAGCATTATGTAAAATTATAAAGACAGCCCGTCTCTCCCTGGATTTTTCTAAGATGTCTGTAACTTGCTTGCTGCATCTATGTGTGATTTTTTAATATTCAGAAAGCAAAAATCAAATGGTTCAATTGTTGAAAGCACAACAGTTTGATTCAATATTTATTCGACCTAGAAAATGGGATGTGTTGCACTTCAACACAAAATACTGGCAATTGCACAAAAAAGGCTCTGCAGAAATCTTACACACACGCGCGCACACACACATACTCACTCTCTCTCTCTCTCTCTCTCTCACACACACACACACACACACACACACACACATGTATCTATGCCACAGTTTGAATCTGTTCTCTCAGAGGCTTGTTCAGCTGTGGCGTCCCTTCTTGCTTTCTGTGGATCTTGACTGAGCAGAGTGTGAAATATCACAAGTCTGTTCTCAATAATTTGTACAGTCCAAAGGAGTGTCCAGTCTTGCTTCACTGTAACCATCTCTTACATTTACTAAATAATAACTGTTACTTATACAGTCTGGTACATGATGGACGATGAAAGCTTTCTAATACTGAAAATAATATATTTATCTACTGTTAGTATTATGCAAATCAGTCTACTCTGAAGCAGGATACTGACAAAGGAGATTAGGTTCCTCTAACTTGTTAATTAGCGTCACTTAAAACACAAGTCATCTCTAATATGTTTGGAGTTCATCTTAGTTTGTGACTACTAACTTGTTAGAGAAAATAGTGCATTACTGCCCATCTAGTTACCAAACAGTCCTCCGTATGCAACCTACTATTCTTGTTTGCACTCATCCTTCATAGTCCAAACACTATAATGGAAACCAGCTCATAAAACCAGAGCACAGTGCTACTGAGCAAAACAGGTAAGGAATTTATCGCAACTGGAATATTTGCTTTTTTGTTGTTGTTGCAGCAATGACTGGTAGATCACAAAATCTCAGATTTCCCACAGCTGAATTTTCAATCCGCATTCTTCTTACGTCACATTTCTCGACTCTTGTATAGACTCTGTGCCTGATTTAAAACATTCTTTCTGTAACGACAACAGTGAGGCCTGTGTGGGCATGGAGCATTTACTCCTGAACAAACAGAGATCGAGCTTTCTGTCTCATGGTCTATTAAAGTATTATGGAGCACAGCACAGGGCCCACAGAAAAAGGTTTTCATCCTAAGAGACTCCCTTTACATACATAGAGATATACAAATTCTGTCAAGTGATTAAGTTGATCTGATGTAAAAGCTCTTTCCAGATGGACACACTCTGATGTAAGTTAGCTTTCCTTCACGAGACATCACACCGGTTCCTAACTGGATGCGATGCGAGGGGGCAAACAAGCTAGTGGAAATTATTCCCAATAGGACGCGATGTAGAAGGTGGTCCAGCAGAATGATCCAATCAGATTCAAAGCCTTTTTACCTCAGAGAATCTTCACAATGTGTAAGTCACATTAGCTTTCTAACTTATTAATATTTTTATGTACTGCTAGCCTTTTGTTCCATGTTTTTTTTTCTGCTAGGCTTCACCAGACTGTTGAGAAGCTGTACTATCTCACTTTCTGCATGTAGCTTCAAGCTTCCTGGTCGGCTAAAGTGCTGCCTGCTTCCTGTACCAGGTGCTGACCAATAAAAAGGGTTTGGAGGCAGAACAGTGGCAACGAAAGCTCACTCAAATAGAGACATGGGGCACGTTCAATCTGAAAACGGTGTGCAACGTTTTGCCACGGTTTCCAGGTTGAAGGACGTTTCCTCAAAATGGTGTGCAACGGGCTTTGAGGTATGTTTTCTCTCGTTTGGTGGGTGTCACCCTATCAGCTGTGACGTGTATATAAACCATGCCGTGCATCTGTATTAAAAAGGCTGCCATAGGTGCAACCCTTGCCTATCACAACAGGATGTTCAACGCACCATGGTTTCTGTTTAAATAAACGTTTTGCTATGTGTTGTCGGGGCTGAACGCAACCATGGTTAGCAATTTTTGAGCGATGGATGACGTCGCTGTCTTGTTGTTATCATTCGTTGCAGGTTAGGACAACTAGATTGAAAATAATGTGCGCTAGTCAATTTCACATTGCTCGCATCACGTCCAGTTAGGAACCGGTAGTTGTCAAAACGTCTGGAGGCAATTTGTCTTTCAATGTGGTCTCACCCCGATTCGTCAAATACAGTCGCTCGAGCAGGAGCCCTAGGCATCAGAAGGTAGATGATGATGAAAGTAGCTGAGGGCATCCGAATTTGACACTCAGCAATGTGGATCATGTGGACTAAGGTTGGGTGGTATAAAAATTTTTATCACTGTTAGAACTTCCTAAAATTTTACAGGGGTATATGGCATTACCGAGCGATTGTAAGTAATAATGTTGTAAGGAGTTTGAAGGATTAAATTTAAATGCTGAATTTATGTGTTCACTACTCTAAACCATCGCCAACCACAAGGTCCCACCACATGGTTGCGCCGCGCTACACTGACCCCTTGTCTAGACCGCAAGCATATCAGATGCGTTTTTTACTCCCGCGTTTTATGCAACAGATACGCTCTCATTTTAATGCTATTTAAATTACCCAGAAATACCGTAGTACCCTATCATCATCCAACCCTAGTGTGGACTCTATCAGGTTTAGACTGTTTTAGCGTATTTGTTTGAGAAACATACTTGAAAAACGCTTTCCTGTCTAAACCTGATTGAGTCCACACAGTCCGTGTCCCTGAGCAGTAAATTGGGATACCCGAGGCTACTTCTCAGCATCTAACTCTGAAGCTTGGGACTCCTGCCCAAGCAGCTGCATTTGACGAGTTGGGAGTGATACCATCCTGTGTCTTTAGCTAACCTAAAAAAGGTTTCAATATTTCTAGCGTTAATCCCTAAAACCAAGGGGCACTACTGACAACAAACAAGGTTGCTAAGAGCTAGAGGCACCCACTGTTTTGAACAAGGAATGCTAACAACACTAAAGCCATTTGTTGGTTGACTTAAGTACTAATACAGTACATTTTCCTCATTATGTATCAAGTGCCTAATGAAGACTTACAATCAAAAAGCACAGCAAAAATGTACAAATAAATAGACAAATAAATGTGAAGGCATGGATCATGCCAGTGCCAATGTGAAATTGCCTCAGAACCATGATCAGTCACCGTCCCGCCCACACTGCGCCCTGACACCTCTCTCTCTGCTGTGTATCCAGTCCCAGCCCACTGGAGCCTGCTGCCATGTCCTGAACTGAATGATCATGCGCTGGACACAAAGCACATGTCCTTCTTCAAGTGGATCTGCAGTCCGTTGGCGCTGGTGAAAGTCTTTGAGCACTGTAGGCAGCGGTAGGGCCTCTCTCCAGAATGAGTGCGTTTGTGCTTCTTCATGGTGTCGCCGTCGCTGAACGTCCGGTAGCAGTATGGGCAGCTGTAGGGCCTCTCCCCCGTGTGGATACGGAGGTGTCGCCTCAGATTGCCTCTCTGGCTGAAACTCTTGGAGCAATAGGTGCAGCGATGGGGTCTCTCGCCTGTGTGAGTGCGTAGGTGGCGCCGCAGGTCAGCAGACTGGGCGAAGGATTTGCAGCACCAGTCACAGGCGTAGGTTTTTCGTTTCTGCTCCATGTGGAGGCGGAGGCTGCTGGCCTGGCTGAATGAGTCCCCGCAACGGGGACAGCGATGGCCGGCCTCCTGCCTATGACCAGCTGTTGTGACTACACTGTCGTCAGACATGTCATTGAAAGGCAGCTTATCCTGAAGGCCTTTCTTGGTGCGACGGCCTTCACGTCGGTCTGCACATGCCGCCCCTGTTCTATCCACATCTGGCACATTTCTAAAACTTGATTCGTCCAGTGCAATGCGAGTGTGGCCGGGTGTTGCCAGAGAGTCTGAGAAGACCGAGCTGGTGTGACTTTCAGTGTCAGTCACCATCACTTCGTATTCCGTGGGTTCAGTTTTGATTAGCGTTTGAACAGGAGTGAGAGGCTCCTCTCTGTGAGCTGGAGTGTCGGTGTGAATGCTGGGCCCAGAGGCAGAGGAAGTGTTCAGGCTGGACTGAGAGGTGAGGGGCAGGGCATTTCTAAAAGGCTCCTGTTGAGGGTCAGGCTCAGGCTTCAGTACAGACTCCTGAAGTCTGGGTTTCTTCTCGACTTTTTCTGGTGCTTCCAGCTGGTCCTGCGGCGGCTGCGCAGGTGGAGTCTCGCTCTGGACGGGCAGTAACTG
>OMKZ01039571.1:3109-13873 GCA_900302535.1 Neoniphon sammara | reverse complement strand
ACACGGCAGAGGGATGAGTGGTGTATTCAGGTGCAGGACGGGAAAATGTTTTAACTACTGCTGAAATGATTGGGTGATTAATCAATTAGTGAACTGACAGAAAATTAATTGATCATAATGTTGATAATGAGGTAAGAATTTTAGTTATTTAGCAAATAAAAACACCAAAAATTTACTGGTTTAGACAAAGGAACCAATATGACAAATGAGCATCATAACTTATGACGAGAATTTGTTATTTCTGAAAAGAGTAATTGATTAATCAAAAGATTATCAATGAATGAATCGACACTAAAAATAATGATCAGTTGCAGCTCTAGTTTTGTCCACAGTCCAGATAATGTTACATACTAGATTTTTCACTCTTGCAATCTGCTACAAGTTACCTTTTTTTTTTTATTCGAATGGAATCACTTTTATGTGCCTTCATGCTGTTTCATTTGTTAGCATCTAATAATAAGCCACCTGTGTATACGAGGGATAACAGACCTGAAGAAGGCCCTGAAATCTTATCTGTTCATGCAATAAAGGCTTCATGCAGTAAAGTGTGCAGGTTCCTTTCTACTTTTTTTCAACCCAGCACCTACTCAGATGCACGTGTGAGGTCATTTTTGTTGGTGCAAATATGAATAAAAAGTTGTAAACATGGCTGCCCAGCAGCATGAGGTGCAGACAGGAGGGCTTGGTCTCAATCAGATCAGCCTACAGTTTTGAAGACAGACTGCATCACATTTCAGTATTTTGGCAGCAGAGGACTTCCAGCACACCTTCTGCATGTTTCAGAAGCAGGAAATGCAGAAGTTTTCAACAGGTCACTTGAAATAAAGGGCATTTTTTTAGGGTAACAAGTTGCTTTCTAAGATAAATAAGGCATCTACATACTGTTTTGAACAAAGTGATCATGTTCAGCAAGTCTGTTGTGTCACCATCAAAAAGTGTGTTATAGGACAGTGATTTTAAAGCCTTTTCTGCTCCAACCTGCTCAACAGTTCTCCTGAGGAATGATTTGGTTCAGAGAAACCTCACATGGTATGGTAGAAATGTGTTGTTCCTATCCCATAACTCATCTCAGGACCCCCCTGTGGAGTCCCAGCCCCCAGGTCGAGGACCGCCATACCTGTCAGCGTCGGCTGGCACCGAGCCCTGGATGAGAACCATCTCTCCTGGGTGCAAACCGCCCAGGATCGTCCCAGCGAAGGGAATCGCCTGCAGGAGAAGCAGAATATATCATGAGGAAGGAGGCAAAGCAGCGGGAGAGAAGAACAGGGGCTTCTGTGGACATGAAGGAGAGGGAAAGTACCTCTGTCCTGACTTCAGGCCAAATCTCACAGCCAGCCAGACTCTCAAAACAGCACATGACTTACAAATCATGTTTGGGAAGCTGCTGGCTAACAACATCATACCAGCAAAATACAAACCTGGCCAGCAAACTCGGGGATGAATTCCACACATTTCAAGGTAGTGAATTAACACTAGTTCTAGGGAAAATATCAGTACATTCTTTCACTTCTTTCCACACGAGTTCAAGCGAGATTCGCGCCGCTCTGAAAGGCGACCGAAACTCCATTTGTAATTCTGGGTATTTTATTGTCATCTCGGCTACGATCAATATGTACAAACCCGTGTAACTTGACTCAAGACCTTAAACCAAACTTTAAGAACCACTCTTCATTGCGGCATACATTCCATACATCAAGCTACACCCATTTAAACAAAGTGTGACGGTTTTGTTTTTGTTCATTTTCCGCCTATATTAACGTTACACAAATAACTTGCACTGTGGTGGGCGGCGGCAAAACAAACCTAAAAGTAGAAATTTTATTGAAATAACGAGTTGTTTGGCGTATTAGACCGATGCCGAATTAGCCAGCATGTCACATAGAATTTAGAAAAGCTCTTAAACTGTAAATTGTGTTTTATTTCATAATGCCACCTGAAATGTTCAGATTTTTGAATGGAGTTTGACGCAGCTGATAAACGCACAGAGCTCTTAAGCTATTGATTTAGCTAGCCTCAGACTAGCTTACTGACAAATATCAGCTGACCACTCAATGTAACGATTATAAATATACGGAAAGTGATTCCAGATAGTTTATATTGCTCAGTTTCATTACAAAAAATCATCTCACCGGATTTAAAACCGTCTGTTTCGGGTTTGTAATCGACATGTTGGAGGAACACCGATGCGTTCTGCGAAGTTTGTACTGTTGTTTACTTCCGCATACGTAACTAATTGGAGTGACAAATACAAGGATGAGTAAAATGGGTTTGCGTGATAAAAAGTAAGAAGTGACAAACTAAACAGGCTTCTATTTTGGGTTCAGAGGATCATTGGACGGGATAAATTAATCCACCTCCTCCCCAAACAAGCTAGATATATTCTACCCCTCATTTCCTATCAGGTGAACGATTAAACCAGTAAATTTGATGTGACGTCACTGACTGCTCCTTCTAGATGTGTGATAGGAACCGGTCATAATTTTCTAGTCTCGTGAAACTAATAATGTATTTATGAACCTCCACCCATATTCAGGGAACAAACAAAGTAATTTTTATATTCCCTGATAGCTTATGTCAAAAAGCCTAAAAACCGTTTTCTCAGCCATTCCTGTGAAAATAAACTGAGCATACTGAACATGCAGTAATAAACCACACCAACTGTTCCACATATTTATATTTTATTGAACTTAAAAAAAATCTATTCTGTACATATCTAACACACAGGCTAATTAAAAAAGAAAAAGCACTGCATTCAGGATTTTTACATTTTATTACAAAAACAGAGGTAAGACATGTAAAAATAAAGAAAATAGCTTGAATATATACAGACAAAAACATAAAAACCAGGGTTGCAGTGCTCTCATGGTCCATAAACCAGTAAAATTAACAGGATATTCTGACTGGCTGGAAGAGTTTGTTGTACCAGCCAGCGTTCATGGTGCTCTGCTGTTCCAAGTTATTTGTTGCGTAAAGTGGTTACAGTGGTTGATGAATTACAGAGTCCAGCCACTGTGACTGAAGATTAAAGCTAGCTTCTGCTCCATCTGTTAGTAACATCATGTACTGCACCTTTAACCAGAGGTGAAAACTGTTTGCATCCAGAACGTAAAGTGAAAACGAGGAGTGGCAGGTTGAAACAGCCGCTGCCTCTTCAAGTGTTATGTTTTTTTGTCTTTATTTAATAAAAAAGGTCCCTGTGGGCTTAGAAGTCGGCATCTAGCCTGAAGGTGTTGTCAGTGGGTCCCGACATGACGCCCATCCTCTGGTACTCCCCAACACGCTTCTCAAAGAAGTTGGTCTTCCCCTCCAGAGAAATGTTCTCCATGAAGTCGAAGGGATTTTCTACTCTGTAGATCTGCAGGAGGCAAAGCAAGCAACGCCATCAATGACCAGTTTGACATGACTGACATGAAAAAAAAAAAACTTATTCACACAGCACTTCAGAGGGCTTCATAACAAGGTGCAGGAATCAAACTAAAGAAAAGGAAAAAAAGCTCAAAATCGGTGTCATACTTGGAGAGAGATCCAGACAAGTCACACAAATAGAGCAATGTGAATAGAAATTGTAAACTAATTCGACTGTTAGTGAAGCTGAAATAACAGCAGCATTATAGGAAGGCTTTGCAGTAAGTATTTTAGAATTTGACACAGAATTAGCTGGTCCGATGTCCTCAGTGTCTTACACTGCAAGCTGAACCTGAATAAATGAACCGCTGTGTTTTTGGTAAAGTGACTGAACAAATCCTAATAAATATTCCTTAAAGCAAAAATGTTTTCGGGTTTATTTTGTCCAGTTGACGTTATGAACAGCAGCAGCATGTGAGCTGTCTGACAGACATTTTTGCTACAGTCCGCTGTGAACTGACATCTTTCACAGCGTCTGACCAACATGCTTTTGCAGGCTGCTGATAGCTAATGATCAGCCTTCAGATTGACCTTTGATACCAAAATTAGACACATTCAGTTAATATCAGCGCAGCAGTAAACAGCACTCAGAGTTGAGCAGCTGGTCTGCAGGGTGGATCTGTTTGCGGCGGCTCAGTCAGGCGTCTGTGTCGTGCTGCTGCTGCCTGCCAGCAGACCACATGTCCTCTGTCAGGCCTGCAGCAGCACTCAGCCCCCATCACCGGCTGAGGTCCGTACCCCTGCGCCACTCATCATCGCCGACCACAAAGCTCAACGTGTCTCACCCGCTCAGCAGGTCAGGGTGCTCTGATGTGGGGCTTTGAAGGCCAACACAGATGGGTTTTCTTTAAGTGAGGGTGTGACTAGCTGGTGAAATTTTGACTGTTTGCTTGTGTGAAAGTGAGTTTTATCCGGTCAGGGTGGAAAAGCCTTTGACACAAACTCTCCACTGAACCCCGGAGAAACTGACGATCAAATTTGTTCTGACAAGGCTTGTAACTTAATTTCACTTGCAATTATCATTTTTCTTCAATAAATTTAAAGAAAACCAATATCCTGGTCGTCTTTGGTAAGCAGCTGTGATACAAAAGCTCAGATTCTTGTGAGGAATTATTTTCCAATCACAACAGGCGTGCTGTACATGATGCAGCAGTTCATGCACACACTGTAGAATCTGATTTAAATGACTCAGTTCATGTTACTGCCTCCACCACTGCACTGCTGCTCAGTTCTACAGTTAACATCAAATGCTCTTATCTGAGGCTGGAGCAGATCTTCCATTTTAAATGACAGGACAGTTTTGGCCTCATGTTTCAGCATCACCCTGCAGCTCAGAGCCAACAGAGCAGGCTGAGCAGATTTACATCACTAATAAAAACTTTAAACCTGAACACAGACAGGACTGTTGCTGTTACCTTGTTGAAGCCGAGCTCCAGCATCAGCCTGTCAGCCACAAACTCGATGTACTGCTTCATCAGGTCGCAGTTCATCCCGATCAGCTTCACGGGCAGAGCCTGGGTCAGGAACTCCTGCACACACACAAAGCACAGAGGTCACACCTGAGAGCCAGACTGAGGAGCATCACAGGACTGACGCTGTGACACAAATATCTCAACAAGACAGAATAAATCTCAGAGGAATATGAGGTGACAGCTATGCTAAATATTCTCCCTACACTGGGAATGCAAGTTAACCTTAAAATTCAATTAGACCATAAAACCCACTGAAATCTGAATATTAATGAGAAAATTTAGATCAAATTGACAGATGAAAGCAGAGCGCAGTTAACATAATTAGATTTTATCCAGACATGAAGGGAACATCGTTTCTGTCAGATTCTTTAAAGATTCAGGTTGGTCTTTTGTTTTAAATTTGCATGGAGGAGCAAAAAGTGTGTGTGCGTGTGTTTTAACAAAATAACAGCAGGCCACAATGAGTGTATGGAGTCGAGGCAGGGATGCATTCAAAGTCAGCTGTGTAGAACACAAACTCTCACAGGATGCCTGAAGCTGTAACTCTGACTGACCTGCTCGATCTCCACGGCGTTCTTGATGATCTTGGTGACGGTTTCTGTGGACGGTTTGTTCACCAGGTGTTTGAACATCAGGCAGGCGAAGTCACAGTGCAGACCCTGAAATCAACACAGGCTCACTTTCAGAATCACAGGATGTACAGAGGTCAAACATCCTCTGTTTGTGCTTATAGTCTGGTGCTTTACTGGAAGAGTGACATTTAATTTTTTTTAAGCAGCTGTGATTTTAAACTGTCACTGTCCTAATCTTGTTACTCAAAAGCCCAACAGAAAACATGTAGGACGTCGATCAAATGAAAGCGGTCTGCAGGAGGCGTCCTCACCTCGTCTCTGCTGATGAGCTCGTTGGAGAAGGTCAGGCCGGGCATCAGGCCTCTCTTCTTCAGCCAGAAGATGGCGGCGAAGGAACCGGAGAAGAAGATTCCCTCCACAGCGGCGAAGGCGACCACGCGCTCTCCTGGAAAAACACGACCACACAGTTAGGACCAGTGACAAACCTGAACCCTGCAGGCTGATCAGGAGGCAAACTCAATGTGTGTGTGTGTACTAGTGAAAGTGGCTGGTGGATTGTGGGATGAACATGCACACACACCGTATTCAGCGCTCTTGTTGCCGATCCAGTTGATGGCCCAGTCGGCCTTCTTCTTGACACATGGCAGAGTCTCGATGGCATTGAACAGATATTCTCTGTGGAGGACAAACACTAATAAGGCCAATCGCCAGACTCTTGAAGGCAGCTACAACTCAGTGATACATGCACACACACACACACACACTAAGTGCCTAGAAACAAAACACTACTCCATCAGACCTTTAAAAAGAAAGGCGGAAAAAAACATCCAAACTTGCTCTCACATCAGTGAAAAAATAAGACCTAATAAGCACCACATTCAGAGCTGCAGGCGTCCGCCTTCCAACCCACTGACAGCTCAGCTCACCTCTCCTTGGGGTCCTTGATGTAGGTGTCGATGAGCAGGCTGTACATCTCAGAGTGGATGTTCTCCATGGCGATCTGGAAACCATAGAAACATCTCGCCTCCGTCACCTGCACTTCCTGTGTGAAGCGCTCCACCTGGTGGTCAAACAGAGGAACAGGTCACAGACTGAAAACTCCACTCATCTGTTGTAGACACAGTAAGTTCTGTCTCAGGTCACAAGGCTGGCTCATTTTAAGTATTCATTCCATTTTAAATACATCATCTCAGTTATGATGCTGACTGAGGGCTATAATGCAACTGAACTATATTTTCCTCAAAATCATCAATGTTTCTTATTCTCACGTCTCTCCTGAAAGTGATCAACCTCAATAAAACTACTTGTGCAGAGAATAAAAAGTAAGCAAATAAAGAAAATTCAGCGTGCTGACCAGATTCTCGTTGACGATGCCGTCACTGGCAGCAAAGAAGGCCAGAACGTGGGAGATGAAATATCTCTCCTCATCCTTCAGAGACTCCCAGTGCTGCAGGTCCTTCGACAGATCAACCTAAGAGGGGAAAAAAATGGGATTATACTCCATTTCATAAGTGGCCAGTCATGTCCACCAGCAGCACTTCCACATGCTCACAGGGAAACAGAATTTGCTCCTGTTGGTGCTGTGGCCTCTAATAAGGAAGTGAAGTTCACAATGATCTCACTGCAAGTGAGTCTGGATAACAGCAGCTAAAAGGCTATAATGTGAACATAATGGGGGATCAGCTCCACATAATCAAATCTGAAAACCACTATCCTTTAGTTAAATTCCTAAAACTGTAAAAAATGTTCAGTCATAAGGCATGTCACATGTTTGTACCTCCTCAGCCGTCCAGAAAGAGGCCTCAGCCTTCTTGTACATCTGCCAGATATCATGGTACTGGATGGGGAAGATGACGAAGCGCCTGGGGTTCTCCTTCAGCAGTGGCTCCTCCTCTTTGTTGCTCCTCTTTGTGGCTTTGGGCTGAAGGACAGGAAGCACAAGAACGTCAACCACCAAGTAGGGGTGGATGTAAACTTCTGCACTCAGTCAGGTTAATGCTTGTTAGACAGCCACCTGTCAGAAAACTGATTTGTCAGTCACATCAGCAGCTATGACTATCATACAATCATGACACTAAAAATAACAAATATATAATCGTGTGAAATGAAACAATGAAACTGGGGATTCATTGTCTTGTCGTGGGGCACTTCATCAGGTACTTGACTTAAACCATCAAATACTGGAAAATTATACAAAAAAAAATATCAATATCCGATGGAGTGGAACTGTAGCATAATGTTTGTTTTAGTGTAGAAGCAAACAGCTGCAGGGTGAACCCAGTATTATCACTGTTGGCGCCACATTTGACTAACCGTCTTTTTTTAGGCGCCATAATCATTAAAATCATCCATATTAAAAACATACACAATTTACATTGACACAAACATAAGAATTTGATTGTAAATCGGCTGAAAATACTGATCGATGCAAGATAACTCACTCACCTCGGTATCATCAAAGATTTTACGCGCGGTTTTGGACGCCAAGATGCGGGTGGTGTTTAGGCTTGGAGGCTGAAAAGTAAAGAAAATAGTTCATTTAACGATACATCCAGTCTTGTTTTAAGTAAATCTGAGTCTTAATCGATGCAAATGCTGATTAAACGGAGTTTAACGTTATATAAGGCTATTGAACTAGACTTAAACAAAGACGGCTTTACGACCGTAACGTTAACTTGCAAATAATGCCATAATACGATCTAATTTAGATAATTAAAGTATCTATTACATTAAAGAAAGATATTATAAACGTATTCTTTGTCTTACCGTGTTTTCTTTGTCCATATTGAGTGAGATATTGTTGATCTGGGTGCTGAGTGTGTTTTCATTCTTCTTAGAAAGAGGAGAGCGAGTGGCGAGCATTTTGTATCAGTTTAGTCTAAACGGGTATAATAAATAAAAGAGAAGCTAAGAGGATAAAAGTTAAGTATATAAAGCTAAAAAAAATTAAGCTAGCTAGCGAAACTAAGAGAAGTAAAGCACACAGAAGACAAGTAGAAACTGAAGTGAGCTCTGTTGTCTGCTCGCCTTTTTATTGAAATCTTGGCGCTAGAACGCAGCCAACCAATAGAAATGAAGCTCGTGCCGGGGCATTTAATTTTCAGCCGGTCACAGCCAACCAGGGTGCAAGCCGCCGGCACGTGACCTGCCCAAGACTGCGGGAAATTCAAACGCTTTTGTTTGTTCGGAGTTACAAAACTGCCGGGTTGATGTTACAAAACCTTTAAGAAGGCGCGTTTATGCAACATTTTTATTTTCGTAAAAGCTTTGCAGAATCTCCAAAATTATTTAACTGCAATGACAGTAAATAGTAAATGAAAGCAATAGTAATGTCAAATAGTACAAAGTAATATCTAAATCGCTAGTTTAAAAAATGACCTTGGTAATAAGCTGTTTGTTTAAGAGAGCGTGATATGTAACCTAATTTGCATTAAAATAGTCCTGAATTGGTGATGTTGTCATGTAAACGAAATCAAACGAAGTAGAAAAGCAATGATTTGCTTTAAAATACATGCCACACTTTAAGTGAACTTCACAACTGTGAATCTACTAACCGCAAACATCTTTATATCTCCACCTTTTCCTCTCCATCTATACACCCATTCAGATGTTTGATTTCATGCTTGGATTATGCTGCAACAATAGATTTGCACTAACTTATATTGGTTTAATCTTCACTATATGACGAGGGTAGCCGGTTTATTTCCCGCCGCCGCGCTTTCTTGTGTGTTTTTAAGGGCGTTACGGTGGCATTTTAGCGCGAAAAATCATTATTTACATCGTGTACAGGCTATATAAAACACGGCGTATATAAATGTTACACCTATGTGTATGTTAAAGAATGATAACTATAGCTGACATTAACAAGTTTAGGTTTAAATCTGCTACAGAACATCTGGTCGTATTGTTGGGGTTAGCCGCTGTCTCGCTGAAATAAACACGACATAAAAAGCCTGAATGACTGTGTGTTTGTTTCTGGTTTACTAAGTGAGTTCTACCTTTCTTCTGTTCAGGTTTTTGTCTCACAGACGACAATTATCAGCAACGTTTTCCCTCTAAAATGTGGGTTTTGTTACTAGGCGTTTCTTCCCCGAAGACGAGGGAATCTTGATCAGCTGTTTCCGGTTTGCTGGACAACAAGAGTTCTGATTGGCTGGATGTAAGACAACGACAGAGCATCATATACTATGAATCTGCTAAAAAATATGACTCGCCACCTAGCGGCTGGGATGAACCACAGTCTTTACGCAACAATAAAAAATATAAAACCTTAGCAAAAATATAAAACCTTAGCATTGCGGGGTCATTCCCCCCCAGTCCTGACACTGTCCAGTGCTGAATAGAGCCACCTGTCACACATATTCGAATTACACCATAGCTTTCTGGGGAGCCCTATTTTTTGTGGGTGGGGGGTGAGAGCTACCGTATGCGCATATATGAATGCGCCCGCCTACGTCCAAAAATATACTATCAATATATTTCCCCTCTCGCATGTACCAGCTCAGCCATCGAACTGTATCGACCGTAATAAGGCACCTGAGAAAGGCACACGGAGGAGAATGGACTTGGCCCATTTAAAAAAAAAATGTGTTTGCACAGAAAATGCCGACTTTTCTCATTGTTATTACTCGTTATTATCAACTTACTTTATGCACTACGTGTGCTATTTAAATATTTCAGTGCAGCCTAAAATTATTTTTTGTACATTCTGGCCTGGTCCCTTTGCAAAGTTAAGTGCAAAGTCAAGGGTAATTCTTTGGCATGGTATGAAATATTCACCATGTAATCCTATATGTTCTGCTTGCATAGCCTACATTAAGGTTATTTTTTTATGTTTATGAATGGATTTGTACAGCCTGCTTTAATAGCCAAAGCAAAGAATTTACATTGATCTTGTCATTATTCCAAATACCACGAATAAACCATATAAATCCAGAAAGAAAAAAACAAGGCAGACCAAAGCAGGCTAGTCTATTATACTTTCAACAACGGCTCAAAACCTCCGTTCGAGTTTATGGTTCGTTGAAATGTGCTGTGAGTCGTAAATTCCACCTGTAGTTGACAGTATGATACGCGGGACTGGGAGTGAGAGATGCTTTGCTGAAGCAACGGTGCACAACACAACGTTAGAGATCCTTTATGTTATTATGAGAAGTGTAAAAAATATTTCGGTTAATTTTGAAACTGTGGCGGGACAAATTAGACTGCGGCGGGCCGCCATAGTCTAATGGGAGTCTACACATTAATTTTGCAGTGCTCTGCTGAATCTTATGAATGATCCATCTCTGACTCGCACCTTGGAGGGTCCTGCAGGG
>OMKZ01039570.1:11509-27380 GCA_900302535.1 Neoniphon sammara | reverse complement strand
GGAAGTCTTGTCTGGCCCTGGATATTCAGACACACACATACACACACACACACACACACACACACATAAAGCGGTTGTGTTGTAAGTGAATAAATTTGCTGTGTTTGAAGTGGCTTCAAAGTGTGGTCAAAACGCACAGTAGCTCTTCCACATCGATTTTGTCATGTACAGAAATGCTTGAAAACGGAGAACTGACCTCAGCTTGAAAGGAATGTTCCCAGCAATAAGGGAGGGTAAATCTTTGCTTTATCGTGGGTTCACTGACACAAGTTTGCACACCACGACCGTTACATTATCATTAACGAACTTTAAGCAGGCTGATCTGCACCCTTGAGTATTCGTCTTTTGTGGAATTAACATGCATCATGTTTGACCTCCAACAAATTCCTAGCACATTCATCTTTACCTGATAATTTGCTGTGTGAAGCTGAGCCAAAGCAGCAAAACAAGCAGACTGCCTAAAGTATGTCATCTCTTACCCTACATGCCTCCTCATCAACAGTGTTTACTGCTATATCAGTGCGTGTTAATTACAATACTTCACCCATATCTCTGTGTCTTGCATTTAGGTATTTGCTTTTATTTAAGTTGTGGTTTTGCTTAAAAAAAAAAAAAACTAAACTACAATGACAGCATAGTAAAACATTTGCTCTGAGGATTGTGTATTCATTATTATTTAAAGGTAACAGTTTTCTGTGGAGGGGATACGTGGCCTGGTGGTCAGGCGGATTTATGTGTCTGCAAAGGAAATGATCCATTGTGACTGCAGGAGTTTGAAAGCAGCTCATGCTGTTTGCTCATATTTCCTTCTCTTTTATCAGTCTGTAGCTGTGCTGTCTGAGTACCTACTGTCTCTGGAATACCCCTCCCTCTTAAAAAGTAGTCTATTGGATGATCAGCATGTAAATAACTGTATCTGTGCCCCACAATACAAAATAGTCAGTGACCTTGCTACACCACCTCAGTTCATTAAAGGACAATGTATGTCAGTTTGTGGTGAATCTGGTGAAACTGATGAATCATAGGTAATTATAATTCTCTAATCTGTGGCATTAGGATGGCCACCTGTGTGTAAGAAACAGACAGAAAAATAGTAACTGGCAAATAACTGGCATGGCAATAGTTCTAAGCTTTCTGTATTTGTTTGTTAATGCATCCAGTATGTGAGTAGTGGCAGGCTTTGGATTCATCTTTACGAGCCATTCAGGTGTAAAATTTGCATTTCTAACAGTGACTAGCATGCTTATGCAGTATGGACGTGATGCATGGAGCATGCTTTTATTTCACTCTTAATACAGTGCTATATGGCCATGCTATAGACGATAATTCCCAATTTTCCAAACTGATTGACAGGTTAGCCTATAATGAGTAACAGTTGTGTCCACTTAATGTGTAAAATGGTGGCATTGTAGAATCACCTGCACCTTTATTCAGCACAACCATGAGCTCTGACTGATAAGATACCATAAAAATGTTTGATTTGCATAATGAATGACTAAATTATTGACAGTAAGAGTGGTTGTTGTGAGAGCCAGCCAGCTTTTGCTCAGTTACCTCTCTCTGTCGGGTTTTCTCTGTTATTGTCGTGCTCTTGATGAATCGCTGTGACTGACTGATGAAACTGTTGATTGAAATACATTCCAGTCTAACTCTGTCGTGTTTTTTCCTGGTGTCTCTTATCAAGATGCTTTGTTATGTTTTTGTGTGTGTGTGTGTGTGTGTGTGTGTAGGTGTCAAATCAACCGAGGCTTCTCTTTGATGTTCTACGCGAGATCTGCCTTGTCTGTACTCCACTAAATGCACGCAGGTCTTCTGAGACTCTGGCACTCAGACTGAGAACATAAAAAGCTTGCAGCTTCAAAATGCTAAGTACTAAAATTGCCTGAGACTTTGGAATAGCAAACAATACTGATACTGATTCTTGAGCCAAGTTAATATTGAGATTCATAATGATTTACAGTTAAACTTCTTCATTTTGTTAGCAGTGATACTCCTGGTTTTCTTTAAGTTTGACTCTGACAAAAAACTGGCATACAACTGTTTAAAACAAATACTTGTTTTTTAAAAGCTATAAATCAAGTATTATACAAGATGTAAGACCTTACAGACTCTATGGCAATCTTTCACATATTCTTTTTTTTCATTATAATAACTGAGATGCAAAAATGGCAGCACATAATGTCATTGAATCATTGCACGTTGAGGGAGAAATCGTCACGATCAGGGGTAGAACAGTTCATCAATTTGAATCAATGTTTTGAGCTTTATGTTCAAGATACAGCTGGATCGATTCAAACAGCTTGAATCAGGGAAAAGTTGGGAGCGAGTCACAGATAAATCGATGCGGCTTCTCGCTGCCTGAAAAGCCTGATATGACAGGCGTATCAAGTTAGCTCCCATTCCCACACGTTGGGGTTTCTAAGAAAGAAATGGAAAACTTGATGAAAGTGTGGCAGTTTGCAAAACTTGTCGAGCGGCAGTGAAAGATACAGAAAGCAGAACAAATCTTTGACCTGTTCTAAGAGACAACATGGAGTGATGGAAAGACAGAGTGGCCCTGCTCACCCCTCCTCACCTGCAGCCAGCTGTGCTGATGAAAAAAGGCAGTGTTTCTCTGGAGCTGTTTTATTGTGTTTTTATCAGGGTTCAAAGGAGTGGCAAAAGGAAGCTCAGCAGGATGAATTTATAAACAACATGTTGTCCCTGACCAATGGTGCCACGCTCCCATTTGGCCAAGTGGTGCGAAAAGTCACTTCTTCCTTGGCTTATGACAGAATGAGCTTCCCGAATGCTGACAAAAAGGGAGTTTTAGTGAAGTACACGTGTAACTATGAAGTTTCACAAAAAATGTGCATCTTCAAATATTGCACATGCACATTGTTAAACTATCACACGAGTGCAATACTTCATTAAAACCCTTTTCCTCAGCATCCAGGAAGCGCATTTGCTCCTTTTTTGTTTAATGTATTTTTTCCAGACAATGGGAGCCTATGACTTCTGGGATGTAAGGCGATCCTGCAGTGGAATGGACAGTAGAAGCTTCTGACTACGAAACATGAGACTTTTCATGGATATTAATGGCAATAGGCAAAACTAAAATTCTCCTGTGTGATCCTTAAATGTTACTGTATTTCTTGGAACTATGTGAAGTAAACTTTGTGCCTCCATCTTATAAAGAACTGGATTGAAAGTGAGCTGACGGCTAAGAAAGAGTAACAAAGTTGGCACCTTTAAGACTCATCTGTTTCTGTAACTGAGGCATTTCTGTTCAGCCTCTTACAGGTGAGTGGAGCTGATAGAAAGTCCATGAGGGACTTGTTTCAGAGCAGAGTGTCAGAGTTTAGATAAGAAAGAATACGCTGGTCATATCCTGTAACTGTTTTGAGGGCATTTGTGCAATGTGGAAAGTTCAGTCCTGTTTTGATTTTCTTGTGTTCTCTGCTCGGTCTTTAAATAGCCAGACGCTCAAGAGAAACACAGTTAGTCTCCACTTAGCCCACATGAATAGCCTGATGATTTGAATCAGGTGATCTAGAGAAAAAAGTATATTGGGACCAATAAAAAAACATGTAACTGGATTGTATCTTTCTCTCTCTCTCTTTCTTTCACTTTCTCTCTTTCTCTCTCAGTCACCATCTATTGCGCAACCATGCACGTGCACTCACACACTCATGCATACACGTGCGCGCCCCTACAGTTTCTCTCTGTCAGTCGAACACAGACAAACACACACTCCGAGGTCTGAGGGCTCCTGTGTAGTGGAGATAAATTGACATCTAAGCTGTGCAACTACATTCACACATCTGGAAAGGATTATGCACCATTACAGGCTTGGTTTATATACACATGTATCATAGTTCTACTTTTGGTCTGTTTCTTT
Organism: Neoniphon sammara; assembly: GCA_900302535.1. Taxonomy (NCBI): domain Eukaryota; kingdom Metazoa; phylum Chordata; class Actinopteri; order Holocentriformes; family Holocentridae; genus Neoniphon; species Neoniphon sammara. The sequence goes on along the minus strand of OMKZ01039570.1, from coordinate 23,500 downwards.
AGTTTTATTGTGGTTTTCAGCCCCAGTAATTACACCTTGTTTAAGATGCAAATAGAACATAGTGTGAGAAACGCTTTAATTTTCCCAAAGGTCCTCTATCATCAAGCTTACTTTTACAGGCTGGAGCGGGACATTGGCAGTGACAATGTTCCCAAACCGGTACCAAGTGCTGATTTGAATACGTGTAAAACGTTACTACACTTGCAATGTTATTTTTACTATATCAGCATTGTTTTATTCTGTTTTATCTGCATGTCCTGCTTTTCCTCCAGCTCGGGTGAAAGGTTTTCAGATGATCCTTAGCGGATTTCTCATCCTGCTGATCTCTCTACCCCTCCTCCTCGCTGGGCAGCCTCTACAGATTCAGGTTACTCATAAGCTCTTGAGAGGCTGACCTGACCCTGGTCTTTCTACCAGTGCATTAAAACGCTTTATATACTATCATCTGATATCCCGACACTAATGTTCACACTGCTATTTAATCTGAAAGCATGCTTCTTATGTACTAATAAAATGTATCAAGTTTTGACCCTATAACTCAACCTAGGCAATTATTTTTTAAAGCAGCACAAAGTCCAGTGCTAAATAATAACCTGCTTATGAGTAACTCCACCTTGGCTTGCCTCTGTTGGTCTGTAATTTATGTCCACTGTTTCAGAGAAAACTGCACTGCTACAGTTAGAAGGATATGAGATGGGTGGAGGATTTATATGGTGGGACACTGCTGGGCTACCATCTAATGAATTACCATGGTGGTGATCTAATATTGTAAGAGGCTGATCTCCTTGATCAGAGGCAGTGGTGGTTCTGTTTTGTATTGTTATCTTCATGGGTCACGGCTTATAATCCCATCCACTGACATAAAAGTGAGAAGAAGGATGCAGAGGGAAGACTGAGGCGGAGCTATAGATGTCCTAAAATAGACACCATGCTAATGTACACACTCAGCCTTAATGCAAACATTCAAACCAAGGAATTGGCAATAAATAATACATTCCTGAGGATTATATGAAAGATTTATGCTGCAAAACCCTCAGCTGTCATGTCCGCTCAAATGTACGAAGTCTGAAGTTTTGTTTGGTTTAGCGAACATGCAGTCAGTTGTCCTGGAAGAAGTTAATTACTGCAGGTGGACAATGAAACTATTATGATTTAGAAAAATGTGAAAATGCTAAACTGCTGTCTGATGGCTCTGACCTTTTCATGATGATATGAAGCAATTTATCACAGCATTTTTAAATATAATCATAGTCTTTTGGCAAACAAGACATTAAATTTCAGATTTTAGATTTTAGGCAAAGGAAGGCACTACTCTTGCTCACAGTAGAAGAGTAGAGATATTTTATTATAAGGCTACATGTTGAAAACACATGAAATTTCGTTCAACCTGTTCAGCAAGTCCTTTGTCAGATTTTAGATTTTAGAAATGGCTTATCTAGTCAATGGCACGGCATGAAAAGCAATCATTGCTTTGGTGTTCTGCTGCAAGTTTAGACACTGACCCAACATATCGTTGTAAGACAGTCAGTCCAAACTGTAGCCTACATTTCATCTTCCTTGTTATACTGATTGCTAACAAACAGTTGTTGTTGCTTCTGTAAACGTAAAGTGCGACTCTTCCTGTGCAGCAGTGGATTTTCACAAGAAAGCGGGCTCCACATAGGTGTTCAGAACAGAAAATCTTTAATGAGCTGGGTACAGGTTGAATTACTGTTGTATGCTGCCAATCAACAATAGCAAATAGCATAAAAGGAATTTATTTATATTGAAAAGCAGGTCATTGCATAGTCAGGTGTAATATTGCTGTAGATTCCATAGTGATTTCACTCCCAGAGCCCCCTTGTGGCAGAGTTATGTGTCATGATGCTGGTGGCTTAGGTCGGGTAAAGCACGGAGACACTCCTTTGCTGACTGACAGAGAAAATGCCACGTTTATGAATCCAAAAGTGGTGTGTGGACTCACCCTCTGTAATACATATTCTGTGATTAGCCGAATTCAAGGATTGTTCCAAGCTCAGCAGTAAGAGAACTCCTTTTAGTATTGTACCTAAGCCCACATGTACACTGGCACTAGGTGTAGACAGCGTAACCAGAAAGGGCTTTGATCTTTGAGACTGACAGTTTAGAGGACCCTCTTTGGATTTCCCATGATCTGGTTGCCAGACTTTTTAGCCTGCTGTCTCTGGAAAAGGTTAATCACACCAGAAGACTGACAGCTTCAAACAGGTGGAGAAGAGTCGGTCTGCGGCCAAGGTTCAAACACCTTTATGAGCTTTGTGTATATATAAGTCTGTGTGTGTGTGTGTGTGTGTGTGTGTGTGTGTGTGTGTGTATGTGAAAGCATGTTGCCCCAGCATCAGCGTTATCTCCTCCATTCCCTCTCATGTATCTCTGTCTTGCGGGAGGCGGAAGTGCTCCTTGTCTAAATCAAAGCAGCTATGCAGGAACTGGCCTCATCCCTCTGATATTCTCATTAGCGTCAAGGAGGTTGAAGTCTGTTCCAGTTACTGTGGTTTGAGTTAGTCACAGTGTTAGGGAAGTAGGCTACAACAAGGAAGATGATGATTACTGCTCCAAGGGAAGCCTCTCTGCTCCAGAGTGTGGACTGAGACGAGCCTGCCACTGGGCAGACTTTGCTGGAGAATTAAGTCGCTCCTTCAAGGTGCATGAACAAAAACAAAATAATGAAAAGAGAAACCTGCCACTCTCGGAGAAGACTTGACAAAGCTTTAATGTTAAAAACCAACACCTCTTGGTTGCATGAATTAGCCTCTGTCAGGGTTTAAGGATTGCATGGATAGTCAACAATAAATACATTTAATGACATCCAACGTAGCCGGTTTTACCCTCCTCCTCAGGGTCTGTGTGTTTAGGAGCGACACACTATATAATTGATGTGTCTTATGTAAACAGCTGTGTGTGTGGCTGGATCTCATCCACGTAACACCCATGAGACGTCGCTCTCCTCCTGCAGAGGCTGTTGACTGACACAACTGGTTGATCAATCGTCCCTTCAGTCTCTCTGCCAGTGTTCGTCATTTTCCCACTCTGTTTAATGTTTTTCTATCCTAAATCTTTGTCACCTCTTCCTGTCTCTGCCTGTATAGTGGCTGTGTTGCTCATATTCCCACGCCATACGGTCAATCTGCTCGCCTTACAGAAAAACACCGACATACTGTTAGACAGTGACAAAACTGTTTGCTTACCATGCAATACTTTTGTTTTGTTTACACGATAAAGAAATTGTTGCTGTATGCTACACTGAAGCAGGTTTGTTTCTCTGTGCTCCAGCTTAGGTTAATCTTAAATGGCAATGTGAAAAAACAAGATTATCCATTTTCCTCAAAAGAAAACAATCATTTGTTGACAGACTATATTTTGGGAGCATCTCCTCTGTGATCAGAGAAACTGACAAAACCTATTTTACGCAACTCGGTCTGATCCAGAGCGTATTTTACATCAGAACAAGCTGTGGTTACTGTAGTTGGGAGATGTAAACTGCTGCTAAAGGCAGCTATCTCTACACACCAGGAAGTTGTTCTGTGTTTTATTGCCTCAGGAAAGTACCAAAGCTCTAGTCTGGATGCTGTGCTGACAGTGGCTATTACTGTTTAGTGTACAGGATAAACTGCCTGAGTTTTATCCCAGATCCTGTTGGCTGAAATACAGAATGTGTTTGATGCAGCTGTTTGGATAGGAAATGAAGTGGCACACATTACAATAAACACTATGCTGCTGCTTTGACAGTAAGAGATGCCTCACATCTATCTGTCTGTCTGCTCTGGATTTGATACTTGGGCTTTTTGCATGTCCAGTCTACAGGGATTATGTATTCTACCAATGCATGTGTGAGTACACTGAAATAAAAGAATTTGCATATGTAATAATTGTGAATGGATGAAGAACACAGGGCAGAGCACAGATTTTGATTTTCTTTCACTGTTTTTGATGATCTGTCTCAATGAATGGTAATTTAATTTAGTAATTTCCAAAATGATCAACAAGTGCGTTATAGTGCTGAAACAATGAGTTGAGTAGTCACAAAATACCAAACATTTGCTGGTCAAAGCTTCACAGATGCTAAGGTGCTTGGTTTTCATGGTTCATGTCATTATAAAAGTTAACGCTGTTGGTTTTTTTGGCTGCTGATCAGACTGAGGAAGCAATTTGAAGACATCTGTTCGTGCTCTGCTAACTTTTGATGGGAAATTGTCAATATTTATGACATTTTATAGACAAAATAATCGATTAATACTTTTTTTTGACAGATAAATCAGCAATTAAAATAAGTGGTAGTTGCAGTGTATTATGTGAAGTATTTTATTTCTGGTAACTAGGTTAAAGTTGCATATGATGCAGTGTGATTGTCATAAATGCTATTAATGCTGCTAATTGAAAGCCTACATGATTCCTCCTGCCAGTACATGCAGATTTTCAGGCCCATACTTCTAGCTGCTGAGTGATGTTTTGCTGTCCTGCTATACATAACCATGGTCCAACCTCCTCACCATGACCAATGGATAAACATATCACATGAGCCATCCTAAAAGGCAATATTTCCCTTCGGTCCTCTGGCCTGATTTCAGATACAAATCCACCACAATCTGACATATGCCTCCGCTTATCAAATCAGTTGATGTTTTTCTTTCAGCCCCGGCTCTGAATCATCGTATTTCCAGTGTAAATTTAGACGCTCAGACAAAGTGAGATCATGATGGAAACATTTTTCTAGCACTCTTGGTGTCAGCTTAACTTACTTTGAACACTTAAATTGGGTAACTCTCTTGCCACGTTATCCTGCGTTATCCCGTCTTAGTAAATGTGACCTGAAACTGCTGTGCAAACATTGTCATCTCATTCAGCTTTGAGAAGGAAAACAATATTTTGTTCTTTTGCAATTGGCTCTGTTCTCGACACAGAGCTTCAGTTTGAGGTTATATATGGTCGCTAAGTCCATTTGATCAGTAAACCGTCACTGCAAGTGACACAATCTGACCGCCATGTCTTCAGATAACTGTTTTTAAAAAGAAGAGCAGAGACAGAGGCGTATTTTTAAAACCATCACCTAGCTCCATTTTAAGAAGATAAAAGGTAATTGTTCCTGGTGCACAAAAAAGATATATAAGGTAAACCTCAACACAAACGTGGAAATGTATTCTCTGTCAGCGTGTGTCTGCCCGGCAGAGGCAGAGACGTGGTCTGGGACAATTTGTGAGCCTCTGGCTGTCTGAGGGAAGGAGTGACCTTGGGCTGCAGCTGTTCCTCAGAAGACGGCAGCATCTGGCTGTGCTGAGGGCCGAGGCGGGGTGCAGGGAGGGCTGGGCAGTCAGATGAAAAATACTTTCTGCTGAGCAGGTGAGGTGGGGTTAGACGGAGGATGAGATTGTAAATTGCGGTTGTTTAGGGTGAAGTGGGGTGAGGCTGGGCGACAGTTTGACACTGACGCACGGAGGAAGGACGAGGCTGTTAAGAGGATACTTAGAGGCGGAAGCATAGTTGAAGCAAAATCGAATCTAGGCTGCTTCAAACACGGCGCTGCCAGCAAATCTCTGTATACTGGCTGTTCATGAGCCAGATGGAGGGGCTTGCAAATCCCTTTTTGTCTTTTTTTTTTTGTCTTTATTGTCCCTGCTTGCTCAGTCATATAAGTGCACAGATCCTCTCACAACTTCAGCAACTCTATAGCCTAAAGACCGGCAGAGCTAATGACTAGTCAGAGCCAGAGCCAGCGAGATGCTGTACTAACTGTAGTTGGACTCTGCCTGGGGTGAGGTGAGAGTTTAACCTTGGTGGAGAACAGAAGCTGAGGGCAGGACGGACAGAGGGAGGCTCTGCCAGCACAGCTGTGAAGTAGGTGTCTCTCTGTAATGCCCACAGTCTTTCTGTCGTGCGTCCACAGTATCGGCTGCGTGCCCGAGACTGAGATACACAGGCGCAGCGAGCGGTCCTCATTAGAGTCGGTGTCAAAGAACAACTGTACTTGCCAGCCGACAGGTACACGCGGTGATCGACTACACCATTTATGACTCGCTCTGTTTCTCTCCGGCAGCAACACAAACAAGACAAAATGGGGGATTGTGAATTTTGTGTTGGGACAGAGTGAGTGTGTGTGAGCAGGAAAAAGAAGGTGGTGCAGAGGTGGTGTGAATAATATAGGAGGGTGCAATATCTGTTTTTTTTTTTGTTGTTCGTTTGATCAGTGGTGCTACAAGGACACAGTGTGTGATATGAGTAAGAACTGCTATTTTTGGAATTAGTGAGATGATGATTTGTAAATAGTCGAATGTGGGTGTGTGTATGTGTGAGTGTGACTGTGTGTGTTTGTGTATGAGTTGAAAAGGTCACTCACATTAGATTATCTCAAATCAGTGAATCAGTTTAAATCTCTCCTGATTTTTTTTCTATGTTCTGCAACTGATGTTTTTAAGTACTTTTGCATCTCTGTGTAGTCAGGGAGGGCAGTTGACAGGGTCTTAACTGGGCTTCCCTTAATAAAGGCCAACTAACTAACTAACTATATAATTTATGTTCATATAAAACAAGGTAGACACAACAGACTTTTTTTACAGCAGCCATATTGACATGAAATTGGTAAACAGGTGAAAAAAGGCTATTGGTCACTTTTTTGTTCATCTCTCTGTCTCTCACTCATTACTCATTCACTTCACACACACACACACACACACACACGCACACACATGCACGCACACACACTTACTTGAACAGAGAGCCATATGGAAGCTAGTTGCCTTGCACTGCATCTGAATGTACCGACCATATATTAATATTGTCACTTGGACTCTGCCCGTACTGCCTCCTTTCATTGTTTTTTAGGTCACATGCAAAACGGACACATAAAACACTGATAAAGGCTCCATAGCCGAAAACGTCCTGTCACCATTGTGATATGAAACAATACTTATGAATATCACTCTGAGTGCAGCCCATTTTTGTCTATGAGCTATCAACAGACTGGATAACACACCTTTTGTCTGAGTTTTTTCTCTGTTTCTCTGTTTTCAAATATCTTTGAAATGCCTTTGGTTGTTTTACTTATGTATGCTACTCAGTGTGAAACTCTTCATAAAACGCTCACTTTTGTAAGCTTTCAGCAGATCAGCTGGAGTGTGTAATCAGGTTTTTGGTTCACATCTGTGTGTGTGGACTTCCTTCTGTCGGAGCTGACCTGCTCAGGCCACAGGTCACACAGCCTGACCACACATTGTCTCAAGACTCACGGCACAGAAGTCGTCCAGCTGTGATTTATTGGCTGCTGCTCATGGTATTGTGTGTGTGAGTGTGTGTATATATGTGTGTGTGTGGGAGGGTGTTGGCTTGGTTGTGTGGGTTTGGATGACTTTGAGCATGGATGTATTTGTGGCTGTAGTTTTATACTGCTGGTGTCTTGTTCCTGCAGTTGTTATATTCCATCAGGTCAAAGTACTTAGATAGGAGTTGTGCTGCTGTCAAATACCACCAAGCAGGGTTATTGCAGTTTTGGATTTCTCATAAGTTTAGTTTCATTTTAGCTAGTTTCATTTTTATTTTTCACAAATGTTTACTTTTTGTAGTTTTTACTTAGTTTCAGTTTTCAGTTTTTTAGAGTTTTAGTATTTTTTTAAATATGTAATGATAGAAGTTCAGTATTATTTGTATATGTTTGTAAAAGCTACTGTGTAATACAAACAAAAATATTCACATATTTTTTTCAGTTAGTGTAAGGACAGTCCAAAATTTATTTTTTTCCCTTGTACATAAAAAGAAAACTTAAAACATTTCACACATATTTTTTTTATTTATAGTCATTCTTACAAGCAGGCAAGACAGTTTTAGTTCAGCTTATATGGCCTCATTTTTGTTTCTATTTCACTTTACAGCTATATTTTTAACATTTTTTTTTTTCATTTTAATCTCAGTTTTAGTTTACTATAACAGCATGTCTGCCAGTTACCAAGCTGTGTGCTCTCAGCAGCATGACTCTTGTCCAATCAGAGAGCTTCCTCTCTCCAGGGAAAACTATCAGGACTGGACACCTGTTAGCCACAGCTAACACTTCAGATGAGCTGTCTTCCTTCCTGGCTATTTTTATACCCTCCTAAGGCAGATTTTGAAAGCTGTGATGATCTGCTTCACATATTTTACCTAGTGGGTAATGATTAAGTGTCAGTCATTTTCATGTTCACAGGAGGTCATACATGCTGGAACAATGAATGTGTGAGTGCCTTCTCCGTGCTCTGTGTTAGTTGTTTTTTCTTCCTCCCTGACTCAGAGTTGACTGTCATGCATTAATTTTGCTCCGTGTTGCGTGTCGTCATTGAGAGGCCAGACAAAGCCATCTAAACGCTCAAGGTCTCTGCTACGCTTGGCTGCAATTAATATGCATCCTTCCTTCCTTCTCTCAGTCCTTGAACTCATTGCTGATTTGAATGTGACTGGGTAAGCAGTGTAAATTGGCCAATCCTGTTGCCATCACTTATCTAGCTCTAATGGATTTCTCATCACTGATTTTAAAAAAAGGGAGGTGCAAGTAAAAATGTAACTATAAAGAATTATCATTCAAGCTCTTTGGTCATTTATGGCAGCAAAGTTGATGACACCACACAGGTCAGACTTAGAAAACTTTAATGTCCTCCAAGAGGCAATTTGTGGTACAGCACAGAACATATAGACACATTAAAAGACACACCAGATGAACAAAACAACAATAGTCCAGGATCATCTATAGCAGCCATCATAAATATCATCACAGCCCAGGCAGGCTTTTAAAGTGCATGTCAATAACTGTATACCAATTGTAATAAAAAGGGAGCTACATCGGAAAATATGATAAGTGTGAAAATGTCCCATTTATGAACACTCAGATGTAATCAGTGCCATAATGATGGACCAGTAGCAATCTGTGCACATTCTGTTTGGTATGGAAAATAGGTTCTATCATCTGTTTTATGCTGTGCCATTGGACCCTCTAATAAATCTCCCTAATAGGTTTGTCTCACGTACTCTAACCTGATGTACAGATGTCCATGATGGGAAACAACGGGAGCTCATTAAGACAGAGCTCACAAGACAAGGACTTGAGATATGATCTCACATCAAACACAGTGAATCTGTGCTCCATTAAGGCTCTCAGCAGCCACAATTAAACACTGCAGAGAGAAACGTGACACGAGCATTGCGGGGCAGAAGCAGGGTCACACATAGTGTAGTGATCACAAAAGATGAATCTTAGCTTGTAATGATCCAGATTAGGGCTGGGCGATATATTGATATTATATCGATATGGTGATAAGAGACTAGATATCAGCTGGAATTTTGGATATCATAATATCATGAAATTGTATGTGTGGTCTTTTTCCTTTTTTTTAAGGCTGCATTACAATAAAGATGTGCAATTTTCTGAACTTATCAGACTTGTAGCTGTTCCATTATTTACATCTACCTGCTTGGTCTTCATATCCACATTATGAAAATCTCTTGTGTCTAAATATCTCACCTTATATCTTATGAAAGCACCAATAGTCATCCTTACAATGTTGTCACAATATCGATGTCAAGGTCAAAAATATTCTCATACTTGATTTTGTCCATATCGCCCAGCCCTAATCCGGATTCATTTACTGTCGTCGATTCCATCCCTCTCCACAATCTCACAGTCTACATTAAAGAAACAGTTCGCCCAAAATATTTTCCCACTCACCCCTTGTGCAGTCTATCCATGCAGATAATTTTATATGTGATTTGCTGAGGTTTCCAGGCTGCCTTGACCTTCCCTGTCTCCTGGCTCCCCAATACACTGGGGCCAGGTGGATATTAATTTGTGGAGCTCAAACCGTCAAAAAATTTACATGTGAAAACTCATCAGCAACAGCTCTTGCCAAAAACAGTGACGCGGATATCTGGCATAATCCAAAGCCCTCTGGAGTGAAGAGTTTACCTGGGATCTATTTCCTGTCGAAGAACACCGGCAAAATGTGTCTGCCCGCCCCTAACTTGTACTCCTTGGGGGCGAATAGATGCAGGAAGCCGCGGAAGACTAGAAACCTCGCTAAATCACACAGTATGTGGATGGATTGCACTCAGGAGAAAAAACATCTTTAACTGTTCCTTTAAGGCCTCCTGAAGTTTTTAATATTACATACGTACAGTTTAGGCCACAGGCTCCCATTTCATAAGAGTTTGTCTCAGGGTGCCCCATCTGAGGAGACCTGTGTTGTTTCATATTAGAAATACTGCAGGTGGGGGAATTCCACTTGGGGGCAAGTAGCCATTCCTGTACCATTTTCTTATTGTCCTCACTTGAAATGAATGAAATAATAGTGAAAATAAAGTATTTTTTTTTTATTTTGCCCTCCCTGGAGCGTCTCCACAGACCCCTGCGGTGCCCAGGCCTCCCTGTTGGAACCACTGCTCTACATTACCATTAACTCCTCTTGACTTGGCTCAATAGCAGCCCTGAATGGACCGCTGCACTCTCAATGTATTCCTCTCTCCCTTGCTTTTCAAAGTCCACATGCCCCGTCCTCTCTCTCTTTCTCTCTCTCTCTCTCCCATCTCCTCCCCCGTCACTTGTTGGTTCTTTTTCATCTCAAACTTCCATCTCATCTGTCTGTTGCTCGCCATTCGTCTCCCATCTCATCACCGAGTGCTGTGAAGGTGAACCTGCGATTTCTTACACTCTGAAGGTCAGCGGATCAGATATTTCACGCTGTGACAGTGAGTAGTGGATATAGGATGCACAACGTGTGACCGGAGTGTAATATCACGTACAGAGAAATATTCACTTCTCATCCGCAACGGTCCATTTGAGCCCAAGATGGGCCATGTTGTCAGTTAAATGAAGAATTAACGTAATTACAGCTAAGACTGAGCTGCATGAGGTGATCATAGACTCTTGACATGGTTTGTGTCACGACAAATGTCTTTTTAATGGCACAACAAACATTTTGTGGCTAAAGCGTCAGATCCCATCATCTATCAGTCACAGTGAGAGAAGAAGTGTCTTCCTAACAACAAGAGCTTAATGTCAGCGCAGCACTGTGATCTGATTATGTTTCATTGCTTGCTGCATCTTCATCATCGTCTCTTCGATTGGTTATACATCTGTCATTATGTTTTTAGGGTTGAAGTCTATCCATTTTGAATGTTGCTGTTTACACTCAGCACTCCCAGAAAGCCTTAGACAGTCCTGCTCTGCGGACCATCTGTTATATTGTCACCCGTGGGGATACTTGGTATATCTACTCAACTAATCCATCATGTTTCATCACAGAGCGCCAGAAACACCATGTCATATCCTGATTTTACAGAATGATAAGGAGCAGCATATCCTGAGGTAACAACATCCAACTGCCGAGTATTGACTTGCTGCCTTACTGTTGGAGTGATTGGTGAAATGTCAGTCTTTATAGATTTGTCTGATTAAAACTCTCCCCTCGTTAAAAGATACTTGATGCGCAGAAGCAGACGGAGTGGGAGATTAAATGTTTTCGGTTCACAATTAAAGATGTCAATCTCGCCGTCTCTGCATCTCTTTCCTTGACTCTCTCTCTCCCTGCATTGGATTATAAAAGAAGGAATTTGTCTGTGGTGTATTGCTAGAGGTTTGAAGAGGAGGGATTGATCTCCTGAATTATACACCTAGGTAGGTTGGCAGCATTCTAACAACAAGGGCAGCTGCACTGAGAGATCCAAGGTCTCTCAGTGCAGAGCGCACACTATAATTTCATCTCACCTGTGATCACTAGCTGTCAGCCTGCAGTATGACTGGATTTAGTCACAGCAATTATACTCTCAAGTGTTGCTGTCTTTGCTTTCAGATAGTTTTGATAGAGAATGACTGATAAAGAGATGCGTGAAGTGGTGCCTGTCATGTTGTATTTTTGCCTTCTGCTTAAAAGTTGTTATCTTGAATCCGATTTTGATGCTGCAGCTCTTAACAATGTTGCTTCAGTTGTTGGTTAAAAACACTTTTTTTTTTTTTTTTTTTTTTTT
>OMKZ01039559.1:11960-23018 GCA_900302535.1 Neoniphon sammara | reverse complement strand
AAAATAAAATAAAAACAATAATAACAACAGCAACAGCAACAACAACAATGATAATAATAATAATAATAATAATAATAATAATAATAATAATAATAATAAAAAATAATTAAATAAATCTTTTTCTACTATGTTAAATTTAATTATTATTTGATTTATTGTATAATCGCCCACTTGGTCGGCACCTATTGCACTCCTGGCGGGCCAGAAAGGGGCCTCCTCTCTCTGTGGTCCTTCCCAAGATTTCTTCCCTTTTTCCCTTATCTTGGGTTTTTTGGGGAGTTTTTTCTTGCCCGTTATGAGGGTTAAGTCAGGGGGTGTCGTCCTGTTTTGTTTCTTGTAAACTGTGGGGCCTGTAAAGCCCTTTGAGACTGTAAACAGTGATTTTGGGCTCTAAACAAACTTGAACTTGAACTTGAATAAATAAAAAATAAACTGTTGGGAGCAACACAGCAACTGGTTGAAGGTTGAAGGCAAGCATCACTATCTCTTTATGCAGTGGGGAACTGCTTATCAAATTCTTCCAGTAGAGCCAACTGTACCTTTTGATGAAGGTATTTGTGTTTGTAGCAGTGCAGTGGCTGACCATCCAGCAGGATCTGCCCCTCTTGAGGTTCATACAGCCTCTTCAACAGGCTGACGCAGGAAGTCTTTCCACTGCCAGATGGACCCACAAGAGCGGTTATCTTCCCGGGCTGCAGCTCCATCGAAACCGACTAACAGAGTACAGGTCAATGATATGATATGATAAGTCCAACAGGTAAGGAGCTAGTACCTACTTGTTACATTTTGAGTCAATGTTTGGTGATCTGTCTTGGCCTGCAGATAACGGCCAATGTTGATATTTGAAAAGTTTGGGAAACCTTGGATTAACTGGATTAACTCCACTAAAAAGGCAGGGCACAGTGACACAGGTGTGACATATCTGTGTAAATAGACAATAACCTTTAGTGCTGGTTCATCAGGATTTGAGGGATAAGCAAAGGTGACATTATTGAAGGTAATTCTTCCCTCCAGCTTCTCGGGCGCTAACTCTCCGGCCTCCTTACACTTTGGTTTTCTGTCCAGATAGTTGAACACCTTGGATATGATGCCAACAGTGCTCACTATCTCACCAAAGCCAAACAAAATCTCCTGTGAAAATAAAAATCAATAGTCTCTGTTAATATTCCTCCTTCCACATGAACAAACATTAATCTAACATAGCGCTACAAAGCATATCCAGACTGAGCAGTGTTAAAGATGATGCTGTTAGAGTGTATTTTAAAGATGCAGCTAACTGAGCTCACCCTCATATTGGCTGACATTGGCTTCTGGTACAAGAAAAAGGTCAGGAGGCTGCCAATGCTGAGCTGACCAGAGGAGACCAGACTGCGGCCAAGTAACAACATGAGCACCTTTATCCCCACAGTCACCAGCTGGATGGGAAAGAGCCAGGCACAGACAAACTGACTTTCACTCTGGTTCAATTCACTCACAATGCTGAACATCAAAAACCACAACGAACCAATACTGGACCAAATAGTAAATGCAAACTTTTTTTTTCATAGTTTATTGCTACATGCTGGGAGTAACAGATGGGGTGGGATGGCACATGGGGCAACACAATTACTGCAACAAATCTTAAATTATTTTAGAGTCACTTTAGTTGAATGTTATCTTATCTGCGGGCAACTCACCTGACTCTATCTGAATGGACTCAATGCTGTAAAATCCCACACATTTTATGTTCCAAGTACAATAAAACTAACTTTGGTAATTATTGCCAAATATTCTTTGATGCAGTTCTGGGTCTTACACTGACTAAATAACTAAACTTGATTTCACTGTAAATGGAAAAAAATAATAAAAAATAAAAGAGAGAGAGAGAAAATTAAGGTTACTTCAACTTGCCTGTCTCTCTTAATAAGGAAATTAACAAAATAATCACTGATTCACACCGCTGCCATCTTACCCTCCGCAATAAGCAGTAGATTGCACTGTAGATTCCTGCACGTCTCTTGACACTACCCATCTCCTCCAATGCCCCGCTATACCTCTTCATTTCATGCTCCTCTGCTCTGAAGCTGCGGACTGTTTTGATTCCCCCGATAATATCAAACGCCAGCTCTTTATTCTGAGCTTGGCAGTCTTGCACCTGGGTTTTCAGCTTCTGTTTGACAGTACAGAAAACATTGAAACAGAATCGGTCAGCAACAAATGGAATAAGTCGGCAGCTTCCAGGAACAATCTCATCATACCCACCGTTGAGTAAGTGATGTACTTCTTCTGCATTAGGAACAAGAGAGGCATCTCGATGCAGGTGAGCACAGTGAGCTTCCAGGACAGGCCCAGCATCAGTATCAGCATGAGGGAGGTTTTGACTGTGCTGCGAACCAACACGTTGGTGTTCAGCGCTACTGTGCGGCCCATCCTGTCCACATCGGAGTGCAGCCGGGAGGAGAGACTCCCTGTGGAGGACAGGCCAAGGTAGAGGAAATGAACTGACAATTATGTCCTGTTTTTGCTGACAAACTCTGAAACTCTGAAAAACATATATCATTTTTGAAATTATTATCTTCTGCTTGAGTATACCCTCGATATACTTGATATACTTAAGTATAATGATTTTCTCTATATATTGATATGTTTTTTTTAAATTTCATTCTGTATTGATACTCTAGACCCTGGTATTGGCACATATTGTTCATGCACTTTATTTTTTTTTCTTTTTCTTTATTTTTTTTTTTTTTTACTTTTTTATCCATTTTGTTAAGTAAGTACTTTGAGCTAATTTTGTTTTAACAAACTGGAATAGGAATTTTGAATTAAATTATTTGAGTCAATTTTTTGATTTATATAACATGTACATTTTTATTAATGCAATCAGATGTTATGCATTAAGTTGCATTTTAAGATCTATTTATCCATTTTCTTCAGTTCTGTTTTTGACTACTAACTGGAACAGATGTGATTTGTTATGACATATGATCAGGAACATGAAATAGCAGAACAGTAATCCCAGTGTAAAGGAATGAGTGCTGTGTGTTATTCTCACCCGGCTTGTTCTTCTCAAAGAAGTCTATGTCCTGCTGCAGCAGGTTGTGGAACAGCAGAAGTTTCATTCTCCTGTTGAGTCTGGACAGGCTCCACATGAATGTGCTTCCTCTCAAGCCAGAGAGCACAGCGCTAAGATTGAGAAATTGAAAAGGGCGTATTTTTATTTTTCCAAACACTGCAACAAATTCCATGTTTTGTCGAACTGACAGCTGATTTGTAATGATGCAGGCTAGTTGCTACAATCAGAATCCACAGTGAGGAAATATACCCTCAAAAAAAAAGGGTGACAACAGTAAAGTTTCATTACCTTCCAAGAGAGACAAGCATCAGCTGTCCGATTGCATAAAAGAAACCAGTTTCAAGGGCTTGACTGCTCAACATATCAACTACCTTCCCTTGATAAAACGGGATGAATGTATCACCTGTCAACAAATAAAAATAAATATTGATTAGTTAAATATTCAGTTCTCTCCTAATATCAGAGTTGTTATTTGCCCTGAAATGACTTAACATTTTTTTGATATGGAAATTTAAATGCACTACAGCAATCAAGAAAACCGATCATGGATATATCATGACATGGATATATCATGACATGGCAATCATATGGTGAGTTTGCAGTTGCACGATATAAAACTTTCCCTATGGTTCACACTCACAGACGACACCAAGGATGAGGAAAGTGAACGCCGCAATCAGGTAGAGGATGTCTGGTCTGAAGTATTTCAGCACTCTGATCACCACCGCCCTGGCATCCAGTTTGCCCTTTTCTCTCCCTCCATCACTGGGGAAGAACACTTCCCACACCACACAGGCAAGTGACGAGGACACCAGAGCCAAGACCACCATGCTGGGCTCGGGGAACAGTGCTCCATCAGGCTCTGAGTGATGCTGTATAAGCATCCGTCCACTTTCAAACACCGGAGGCAGGAGGCAGAGGAGAGCTACAAACCTGTGGAGCACACACTGGGGCTTTCCACCAGTCACCCTCTGAGTGACAGAATACAGAAGTGCCCACTTTACTGCCCCAAAACCCCACAGACCTACCAGTCCTCCACTACTGGTGGCCTCCAGCAGCACCAGTCCTAACCACAGTGCCAACCACAGCAGCATATCAGAGAGAAGGATGGCTAATCCGCAGGTTTTCACTCCTCTCATTTTCCTTACGTGGACTAAGACTGCAAAGGGCGCGAAGTTGATCCTAGAATAAAAATAATTATATTATAGCCTGTTGACTGTGGGTAATGCTCCTATAATCATTTTAGAAGCATACTATACAAATATCACTGGGATAAAAAAAAAAAAAAAGTACAGTAACTTATAACAGAGGATATTACAGTAAATACGTGCAATAAAGTCACTCCACCAGATGTTCCTGTAGCGCATACTGCTGTATTTCTAATGCAACTTCGTTTTAAGCCACAGCATTGATATTTAGACAAACTGCGATATTTAGTTAATATGGTTCCCTTCAATTAAGGCTATAGTTCTACAGTTTCATTAAATTACCGTTGTTTTCTTCTATCCAGGAAAACTTGCAAAGCTCTGGTGGTTCACTTTTAGTTTCACTTTCAGAGGTATGGCGCATGGTTTACACGTCACGTCAGCCACATTGGGTGCAAGGAGATAACACACGTCATATTCAAAATTGTTTTTTCAAATCCGGCTAATTCCTCAGAGCATGAAAAATTCATTTTGAATATATGCTTTCAACCTAACAGCTCGTCTGTCTTTTAGCCCCTACAGGCTACAGCAGACCAATGTGACCAATGCCGAACTCTCACGAGAACAACATACTGGCTGTGAAACCAGTCTTCATGCCACATTATGGCCACTAGATGGAGGCAGTCAGTCTTATTTTTCACTAGGGCCCAGCATTTTCCAACACAAATAACAAGCATGGAACTTCTGAATGAGTTGCATTCAGAGGTTCATTTTTTCTTTTGATTTGGAATGTGTTTTATTTAATTTCCAGTGATGGCCCTGCTGCTGACATAAGGACTGAAGCCCCTTTGACACTTTTTTACACATTTATTATAATTCTATTATAATTAATATTATTTACACGTTTATGCTTATTGCAACTGTAAATACAGTGTCTTGTATATCCATGAGGGCTGAGCACTTGAAAAATAACTAAATCAAATCAAATAAATCAAATCATATATTACACAACATAAAAGAATACAATCATACCATATAATATATATTAAGAGTAAATAAATAAGCATAAAATTAGAGTAAACAAATCTTAATAAACCATACTAGCATGACCTTTGCTGACCTCCACCTCACCAGTCTGCACCATCAGACCAAGAAAAGAGAGAAAGATGCATAAAATAATCTGCAGTGGGGGACAGAGTGAAGGACAAGGTCACACACTGCCAATAAAAATTTCTGATTATTGATCTGCTTGACTTGTATTGCATTTACCCATAGCTCTTTTATTTGCTTGTTTTCGTGGAGGTTGGAGGGCTTATATGCATGCCATTTTTTAGAATGTGCAAACAATCTTACTGTATGTTTTATCTAACATCCTTATTTTGTAGGTATTGTCTGTATTATTGTCACTGCTTCGATAAGGACACCACAACCCTTAGCTGGAAGAGGTGTGTAGTGTGTTCTCTGTTGCTCCAGGTTTCATCTGACACAGAAACATGAATGTGTTTGTCACGTGACAACACAGCAAGCTGGCTGTCATGCGGTCAGCTTGCTGTGCTTCCTCACAAATCAATCTGCTACTTTAGTTTGAGGGACAGAGGTGGCCAGATGAGAATTATCTTGTTTAGTAATAGGTTCCCTGGTCTTTCAGGGCCCTTGTTGGTGAAGTGCCATGTGCAGCCTGTTGCTAACCCACGCATACACAGACAAAGTCTGTAGATTCACAACCAAGACCCCTTTTGAGAAACAGACAAAGATCACAGAGTTGACATTTGTTAAACATATTTATTTCCCCCACGATTATAATGTATAAATAATGCATTCATATTATAAGGTGTCATTTGGCACAAAAGCAAGACTAGCCCTTAGAAAAATACTAATATGTGCACTCATGGCAGAAAAGCCACTGGCTACACCACCACAGAATTTCAATGTTTTATAATGAAATTAAGAAAATTATTTTTTTCACTGCAGTACTTGCTTATACCTGAAATTTGTGTACATTTTCTTTTTTCATTAAAATCTGAGCTATAAGAACTCTGGTTTTAAATACAGTTTTGTGCTGCAAACATCCTTATTGAAGCATGCACTGACTGTACGATATCCTCACAGGATACCAACAGTCTGCTACCACACAAAAGTTGCGAATAAAACTCACGGTAAACTCAGCTTTGATATAATAATAAATTGGTTTTTAACACTAAAACTGCTGAGTTCCTGGTGCTTTTGAGCAGCGTGAAATCGTCCTCTTACAAAATGTTTTTCATCTTTGATAGTCTGATACATTAAACCACCTGCTTCCGTATGCTGTGTCCCTGAAAGGGCTGAAAAGAACATTGTCCTCTGGTTGTAGATGTTCCTCTACAAATACAATAAGTTACATAAAAAGGCACTGTTCCACGGAGGGATGAGACGCATGCAAAACAAAACAGAACAAAACCATGTTTAATTATACAATACATATTCCTTTCCTTGCACGTGACAGTGTGTGGCATATTGTAACAGTTCAAACATTATCTATAATGACGTCAATCAATCCATACCCATTAATACTGGGTGTTACATACTCAGCATTACATGTTTAATATGTTAACAGTAGTCAAGGGAAAGAGATCTTTTCCCATGGTGAAGGATTTATGTATGGCTTGGCTTGATAAATGATAGATTGTGTGATTACATAAAGAAGATCAGCAGCATATGATATACAGTACAATCACATTTTAGTTTTAAGTGCACCTGTTTATTTTGGTATGTGAGAACAAGACAAGTGTCCCACCATATGGAAACAGTGTTTGCAGATTATTTCTAACATTTGTTTTAACCTGCCTGGTGTGTTAGATGCGTGTTTGCTGCAGCAGGTCAATTCAGAAAGTTGTGTGAAAAGATTTACTTTTGAATCCTTGCCTGTGACTGTATTAACGTTCCCACTGCTTCAGCGCACCAAGCAAGTCAACACAAACGTTAGGAACAGTTTGCAGAAACTGTTTGGGCCCGAGCGTGCTGTGTGCTGTCAGTGACATACAGTAACCAGGTTCAGAGGCTGGTGGTGTGCTCAGTCCCACAGTCTGAGGTCTTGTCTTTGTCTCCCTCTGTTGGCACGCTGCTGTATTGACACTGTGGGGCTACGTCCACAGCGGGTCTCAGTGGCTCAGTCAGGGTGGACAACTGGCCCTGCTTGGACGCCCTCCTGTCCTTTCTGCCCAGACAGTAAAAGGACACCATGAGGAAGATGCCAGAAGAGGCAACAACCGCACTGCAGGCCAAGAACACAGGGTAGTAGTGGCCTGTGCTGTCAACCAGGAATCCTACAATAACAAAAACAGAAGCATTATTCTCAAAAACATCCGTATTCCATCTTTTGTACCTCTTTTCCCCTTTGTGCCAGTTTGAGATTTACTCAGGGATGCACCAAGACATAGATGTTTTTTGTTTTTCATTTGCCTATTCATTTCTAAGGAAACGGTGTAGAAATAAAATGCATAGTTAGAACTATCACTAATCTCTGTTCCTATATACCCAGTACTGCTCTGGCTGTATAGTACCATAGTTATACCAATTTATATTATATGCAGTTCTATTCTCTATATCTGTATATTATTTTTGTTTTCTTCCAATTACTTACATATCTATCTCAAATACCTTACTTTATATTAGTACGATGTCAAAAAGACACCTACTCCATAACTCCTGCTGTGACTCCAGACTGTCATTCTGGAGTCATACAGGCAGTCAGAAACTCATGAGAGAAGCACTCCTGGCATTTGAGAAGGGAACAGCACTGAAACAAGAGAGCCCCTGCCCTCTCCCCATTCTAACACCAACTACACAGTCACTCCTCCCCCTCCTGAGCGAAGCACAGACTTGTTTCTGAAACCCTCATTTAACCAGTAGGCCACTTGACTTAGAACATGTTCTTATTTACAGCAACAGCCCGGAGGAGTAGCGGCCAAGCACTCTGTTGCTGCCATTCACGTAACACACTGGCAGAAATGTGCATTTGCATGAGGCTAAAGCGTGTGTACACACACGCCTGCACGCACACACACACAAGGGCAAGCAGCAGCCAGTTCATCATGTTCTCTGGCCCACACAACTGGGTTGCTGTGTGTAAAAAGGGTATGGTCCTCTGACTATAAACAAAGGGCTGTGTGTAGTTTGACAGCATTGATTCTTCCTGAATATTATTTTTACGCTATTTCTTCTTTAGATACACAGTATCTCTACACAGTAGATAGAAAAGATGTGTGTGAGAGAGGGATGATATGTGACACAAGCCCCAACATAGCCATCAGAACGCCCACAACATGTTGACATTAAATACTGCAGACTTGAGTTTATGTTAACTGGAAAAACTGGCAAAGAAGAATCTCTGGCCAAGAAAAAGTTCTATTATTTATTCAGCATCATACCATTCATGAATGTAGAAGGTCTGCTAAGATAACTAGCAAATAGATTATTTAGTATGGATGGATTGCATTTTTGCAGTTAGTAGCAAGTGTGCTAGATTTCATAATATTAACTACCTCCTCGCTGTGCCTTTGCCATCAGATTTCAGTGTAACTTCATCAGAAAATGAGTCAGAAAACTAGTTCTGTGTCCCCACCCTTTAAGATTTTACTTGACTAATACAATTATTTCAGCCTCCAGAGCAGCTTGTCTAAATAAAATTGTTTGAACTGCCTTAAGCCTGTACAACCATGCAAAGGACAAGCCATATTTAGTTCTCCATCAAACACTCATTTTTTTTTTATTTCCATGTAATTGTGTCTCCCACACCCTCAGCACTTTACTCTCTATCCCCCCTCCCTCTCCTCCTCCCCTTCACTCTGTGACATTACCTGCCAGCGGAGGCCCAATGAGGAGTGTAACACTCTCCATGATAGCCAGCAGGCCCAGAGCTGAGGGGAAGCGGCTCATCTCCACCGTATCCATGAGGACGGTGAACATCAGAGACCCCACCACGCTCATGGACAGCCCGTACGTCAACACGTAGCACAGCAGTACAGGGAAGCTAGACCCGATGCAGCAGATACTGTTACTAAGGCCGTTGACCATCAAAGCTGAGGCGAACACATAAACGTGCCGGCCTTTGAACCAGGGCAAGTTGAAGAGGATGCCGATAGGTGGCCTCACCACGATGTTGACGATGCCCAGGATGGAGAGGAGCATCGCAGCCCGGCCCTGCTCCATGCTGTGGGCTGTGGCGTAGGGCACCAGGTATATCAAGGGCACCACAAACCCAAGCATCATCCACGTGATGCCTATGACGTACACTCTGTAACGTGAGTTCCTACAGAACTGGTCAAAGGCCATGTGTTTGCCCAAGGCAATAGCCAGATAGTTCAACACTGTCCTAAACCTCCCCTTCAGCTTCCTCCCATTGTCCTCCTCTTCTGGCTGGGGGGGCACGTGGTTCATCAGGGGCTGGCCTCGGCGCTTTTGGGACTCGAGCGGCCTCATGACCGCCCCGCACACGCAGCAGTTGAACAGGACCGCTCCTAAAACTAGGAAGCTTCCCCGCCAGCCCAGCTCGGTGTGGAGGTAGTTACCCAGGAAGGGCAGGGTGCACAGGCCCAGGGCAGTGCCTGTGGAGGACATGGCGTTGGCAAATGTACGTCGACGCACAAAGTAGTGTCCCAGGATTGTCACGGCTGGTTGGAAGCTAAAGCAGAAGCCAAGTCCTGTAATGATGAAAGAAGACTGTCAGTTCTGAGTAATGCTCCGAATGGTGCAACATTACAGAATGACTCATAACTGTACAATAGGTGTGTGTTTTTTTATATAGAGGTGTGGATTACAGGATAAGGTCTCATTACAAAATACAATACAAAATACAATTCAGTATTTCTGTACAGCGCCTACTGTGTATTTGAGATGTGTTTGATTTTTACTCAGTGACATTATGTTGATGTTTGGGTCAGTGATGACACCATCAACTGAGATAAGGTATCTCTGTCTCTAACCTGTAATAACCCCGGCTGTGATGTAGAGCTGGAAGATGGTTTGGGTGAAGGAACTAGCGGCCATTCCAACGCCGCTCAGGACTCCGCCCAGCATGACCGTCGCTCGGCAACCAAATCTCTCCACCAACACGCTACAAAAGGGACCTGTAGATAAAATTAATGCTCTTAGTTAAATACTGTACATGCTGAAGTATAAAAGGACAAAGGGTTATACAGAAGTGGCAAGGTTATTTTCTTAATCCAACACATGTTGCTTAACGTCTAACTGTTGATTCTGTTCTTTAACATTGTGGTGCTGAACGCTGGCCGTGGGAACACTGTGGGCTTATCAGAGAAAATGCTCTGTCACTTACTCAAACATTTTATGTTTGTTTGTGTGTATATGTGAGTGTGCACATAAAGTGTGTGTCTGGGCTCTCGCTTCTGTTAAATTTTCGCTGTTTTTGTGGATCCCTGTTTAATTATTGCCATTTAATTTAAATGCCCATGCAACAAAATCTCACTGCACTATATTTGAACAAGCATGAATTAATATGCTCCCGCTCCGTGTCTCATCAATCCTGGATCATAAACAATCCATCAAAAAACTTTAAAAACAGTTTTACGCTGTGCATTCCAAGGGCTCGGTATTTGATACAGTGTCCTAAGGTTAAAGTTCACTAAGAAGAGTGCTGAATAATAATGTAATAATTAGTCCTAACTGGGCTATCAAAATCAAAGATGAGGCTTGCAGCCCTGCAAATTGCAGTGTTTCCCGTATACAGGCTCCTCTGTGGAGCACTGCCACAATATCAGCACGGCCACCAAAAACTAAAAAGAAAATGATCCAAATCAGTCTCTAATGCTGCGCCTGTGTGAATCATGTCATGTCTGTCATCGGGTGATGCACAGTCCAGCA
>OMKZ01039534.1:0-33454 GCA_900302535.1 Neoniphon sammara | reverse complement strand
GTTTCGACGGGGGCGGGGCGACTTGGGCGGGATTTTGTCGTCCTGGAGACCAAGAGGGTTCAGTCTCTTGATGCCCTGGATCTTCTCACCTGGAAGGGAGATTTTTTTTGTGTGTTAAAACTGCACTGCTTTCAGTATGAATGGCTTCAAACACCCTCAAAATTATCACAGCATCTGAAAATAAATTATAAATCTTATGGAAAGAAAGGAGCAGTCTTAACACCAAACAATTTCACTCTCATGTTCATGGTGTTCTGCAAGTCATGCAGACAACCACTTGGTGGCACTATAGGCTAAATACAGTATAAAGGCTGGCGCTGTAATTCCTTGAATCCCTGTTCTCTGAATGATTTCTAATGCACTAGATGATATTTGTGGTACAGGAATTTAAAAAGTTCTCATTAGGGGACGATAAAAAATGGGGATCAAGTAAATGGCACAAGGTTTCTAATGTTCAGTCCCAGAATGCAGCATCCATGATTTGTTCACATTCCACAAGGGGAATGGTAAACACATAAAGAGCAGTTTCTCTACACATTCCCAAAACTCCATTGTTCTCGATGGTGATGCATGTAAACAAATAATTTAGTAGAACACAATTTCATTTTATCTTCCTCTGTAATCCCCTCATGAGTATGAGCTGCTGACAGATTCACCGGCATTCTTGCCCTGCTGACAGTTAATAATTATTTCACTTATGCTGGATAGAAACAGAGAGAGATACTTGTGTCATTTATGCGGAAAAAGAACTATGCCGCAAAATACTTGGAGGAGAATTTTTGTTATGTAACAGAAATATTTCAGTAGTATTAGTCAGTCTGGTTTCAGGAAACGCTGATAGCATCAGGTAAACAGAGAGAGGGGGGAGATGAAGGAGGGCGACGCTGAGGGAGGTGCTTCTTCAAGAGAGGGGCAACAGAAGTCCATGACAGTCACAGCTGAAAGAAATTAAAATGCAACACACAAGGAATCGAGATTTTCACAGATCCAGGCCACGCTTTCCATACAAAAATGGCAAAACAAATCCCATTTCCTGAATAGGCTTTTCTTGTATATAGCTGAATCTGTCTCACCAATATTTTTGCCGCTTCTACAACATAATGCCAGATGTGAAAAACCACATTTGTCCCCAGTATAAATAAGGCCTGCATCCTATGACATCATGGGCCCTTCCTCCTCCTCCTCCTCCTCTTCCTCCTCCTCCTCTGTAGTTCTGAGGAAAGGAGCTCCTTGGCTGGTCTAAACAAAAACAAAGCCACCTCCTGACTCCTTGACGAGCAGACATGCAGGCGGCTGTCCACTGGACCAAATTAGAAGTGAAACCTGGGCTGCGTGGATCAAGTGTCTCAGAATAGGAATGTTGATTTCAGATCGGTTTCCCTCTCAACTCATGGTCAAGTTTATATTATAAGGGACCGGGGATCTTAGGTCAGTGCTCCTGTTTTTTGAAGTGTGATATGGACACTGATGTTAGGTAAATGTTAAAACTAGTTTTGTGTTGAAGATAATTTCTTTCATCAATTTGATATTGTGCGAAGACTAGGTTTCGGGATATATTTGTCAGGACAGGATTAGCAGTTCCCTGAAGAACTGGCTGACCACTTGGCTGACTGTTTGACCCTCTGACTTAGTTGTAAGCAAAGTAAAAACCTGGCTTGAAATGATTGACTGGTTGTTTGGCTGGGTGGGGACAGGGTGAGCAGTTTCCTCCTGACTGACTGACTGGACAACCATGCAGTCAACACTGCCAAACAGGAACAGGGGTTAGCAGTGGACAATGAAGATGGATATTTGAGAAGTTTTCTGACAGGCCTGCCACTGACTGAAAGATTGACTTGTTGGCTAGACAAGAGCACAAGCAGAGCCTATGCATTCATACAGAGAAGTGAAAGGCCAGGGGAGGCCAGGAGGTTATAAAGCAGGTTTCAGTTACACTGCCTGGTTTATAGATCCACCACCCCTCCTGCTGCTATCACAGGAATCCACTGGCATCCCCTCGTTGTAAACAAAAGGAGGAGACTTTTATTGATTGTAAAGTTGAAGCTGAAACGCAACAGATCACAAAGTTTGCTTGTGTGTGCGCTGCAGGGTGGTTGCTACCTTTAGGTATGGTCTTCTTGTCATTGTCCCCACTGAGGGCAATGCGGTCACGCTCCATCTCTTCAGCTTTGAGACGTGCGAGGATCTCCTCCAGGCGCCTGACGATATCTGGGAAGGAGGGACGGAGTTTGGGGTCCATCTGAGGGAACACAAAACAAAGGGTTGAGCGAGGACAACTGTGAAATTTTACTTCTGACCTGCATTATTATGTAATAGGCTGGGATAACATTCATCAGCATCAATTCCAGGGATTTGGACATATACAAAATGCATTAAGAAATAGCTATTCCTGATTACTTCTCATTTAAAAAGCTGCTAAAGGTAGCATGTTAGCAAATAAACCATACTTTGAGTGTAGATGAAGATGGTGATGGGAAGAATGGGAAATCAAGA
This sequence comes from Neoniphon sammara, assembly GCA_900302535.1. Taxonomy (NCBI): domain Eukaryota; kingdom Metazoa; phylum Chordata; class Actinopteri; order Holocentriformes; family Holocentridae; genus Neoniphon; species Neoniphon sammara. Next base: position 30,961 of record OMKZ01039534.1, on the reverse strand, counting down.
GGAAGGAGTAGGAGTGTGTGGATGCAGAGGAGGCAAAGGGGAACTAAGGGAGGTGGGCTGAACTGAGAGAAAAGGAAGTTGGCGGTGTGAGTAAGTTGAGGCTGAGACAAGGAGGAGAAAAAAGCTGAAGAGGTGCAAAAAGGGTGTCTATATTAAGAATGCTGGAGGGAAAGAGAAGAACTGACCATGAGAGTAGAAAAAAAAAGATTAGGGTGCTAAGGAGAGAGACTGGAGGTGGAGAGAGAAGGGAGAGGAGGATGAAGAGGGGGAGGACAGGTGAGAAGGGGAGAAGGGACAAAGCAGTGGACAGAGTGATACAGGGTCAATAAGCAGAGCACTCTAAAAGCTTTGTCCTCATTTTCCATGCATTAAAATTTTGTGCACAGGATACAAAGAGTCAGAGAAAACAACAAAAATTAAAGTATTAAATTAGGTGGTTATAAACCTAGTACAACTGAATGAGCTAAATCCAACTGAAAAAAATTTACCTGGACATCATTATAAATCGTTATTGAAATACAATAATAATAGACAACAAAGGTTTGATACACTAAATCCTCCCCCCTATTTAATTAAAGCAGGCAATTTAACAACAAATCTATTTGAGGATATTGTGGAAAGCTGCGCTTGCTAACTGACTGATCCAGTTTTCAGAGAATAGAAGACCCACTGGGTAGCAAGCTAAACCAGATTATTCAGCTAATCAGATTGCCCCTCTGTTTCTAAACAAAGAAAGAAGAGTAATTTAAGAGATGGCAACTACAAAGGGAAGGAGCTCCTTCAAAGGGCCAGGGAATACCACTGTTGAGTCATCTTCATCTCAATGTGGAGAAAACTTGATCATAAAAGCCTTTAATGTAAAAATTGAGGAGGTTTGGGTTGGAAACATGTGACAAGTTTACCAGCTGACAACTGAACTTTTTTTAATGGGATAAAAGCTCTGGAGATGGAGTCATGCAAAACAAATAAAAAAAAAAATATGATGAAAAGCAATACATGAAACTACTAGTTCAACCAAACTGCCGGAGTGATGGGCATGTCGGAGCAACTGCTCCACCTGCATCACAGCCTTCTTTCACTAAAGCTGTGTTATGTGTGAAATGACAAAGACAGGCAGAGTGACTGGAGACTCACATTGCAGCAGTTGAAGGCCAGCTGGAGGAAGTCAGGCGGACAGTCTCCGACCATGTGCTGGAACGCGTGGTAGTCCAGACCGAAGTTCTGGTATGGAGGGACAGATGGAGTGATAGGCAGAGAAGGAGATATGGATTTGTGAAAGGTTAAACAGGAAAAACCATAGTTTCCGTTCAGAGAGTGGGAGCAAGGCAGGGAGACAGAGCTACAACAGATGTGTGACATAACTCCTCTGCCAAAGCCAACTTCTTGTCAGGCAAAATCCCTTGGACATGCTCCTCCTGATTGCCGAGTTCCCTCATGTTTGGCAAACTCCTCTGTAGTATTAAAAAGAACTGATCACCAAGAGCCAGGACAACTGTTCCACATCCTCACTGCTGACTGAGCTTGAACCTTTTCCTGAGTCTGCTTTAAAGGCTCAAGCCACTGTTTTGATGCAAGGGCTGATAGCATGTGGCAATAAAAAGGCATTTGAATTGAGTTCCATTACAGTGTGTTTGGACGTGGATTCAAAGTCTGACATTTTGGATGTATCCCTCCGCTTGGAATATGAATTGTGCACAAGATGTGTGAGGTAGTGTTCATAGTTTCCACAGATTTCAGCAAGTTTATTTAGATATCTTACATGATCTGTTATAACTGTACAACGATATTTACAACCAATTCTGCAGCAAAAATAAAGCTGACACACATACACATATCTAATAAATACTATACTAGGTTGATTTCTCACCAGAGAAACAGCATGCTGGGCAAATTTAAAAACCTTTGCCTCTGTACCTCTGTAATTAAGACTACATTCAAGTGCATTTAAGACATATTACTTTTTAAAATTTTGTTCACTGTGAGACATTTTAGGACTTTTTAGGGATTAACAGTCATTAGTCTGGATACTGATGAGTACTTGTACAACTCACTGCTTGGGTCATTCCACATCCAAAATGATGCCAGCATGAGCCAATTATTATAATATTATAAATGACTTATGAGTAATGTTCACTTACATTTTTTGTCAAGATGGGTTGAGAAAAATCTCATGCATGGCCTTATCTTTCAAGAATAGAAATCTACAAGTAATATACCAAAGAAAAAAAGAGAGACTTCCCAGGTAGTATTGTATGAGTCGTAGATGAAAACACGATGAGTTTTATGGGATATCAAGAAGGGGACAGGGAGATCAGCGTGTGTACAGGGAAAACACACACACACACACACACACACACACACACACACCGTATTTGAGGCTTATAGGGTAGAAGTGAAGTGAGGATGAGGAAGATGAGCAGTTACCTCCGTACGGGGAAGGAAGTCAGGGTCGGCCTGGATCCGTGCGATGATCTCACAGAGGATTATACCATAGGAGAACACATCAGCCTGAAAACAGATGGACAAAGAAGACAAAGGGACACTTTGAAGGTCTCTGCATTTATGCATCACACAAGATTCCCTTTTTTCCTCTGCCTTTTTTTTTTTTTTTACTTCTACCTCTCATCTGTAAATTGGAAAATAGCTCACGACGCATATCTAAACACTGGAAGACACCACTGCGTTTGTTCCCATCTGTGCGCTGAAAATTGCTAGTGATGTTTCAGGCTGTAAATCTGCCCATGAAGATGCTGTGTCGTGGTCCTGATGTTAAAATCCATGACTTTCCGTTATTAAGCCTGTCCCTTCAGACTGCTTCCATGGCTTAAATATCTTCTTCCTTCCTGATTTGTTAATGTTGTTTTTCTAAAGTGGTAAACAGTCTGCTTTCCAGTGCAGCTGGCCTCGCTGTGAGGAAAGCCAGCTGAAAACCATCACCTAATACGATCAATATGTGTACCTTTATCCCTACTTTCATTTGCTGGATGTGCTGTAACACATTTGATGCATGTCTGTAACTATTGTTTCATCTATATCTTTGCTGCTTCAGTGACCCAAAAGGATTATTAAAGTTTCATCACATTATTTTCCCTAACAACTGAACTGATAGCAATAATTGGGAGCAACCACAGTAAAGGTGAGAGGTCACCTCACCTTCTCGTTGTAGGGTTCGTCTCTCAGCACCTCTGGAGCCATCCAGAAAGGAGAGCCCACCACTGACAGCTTCTCTCCTTCAGCGCTGTACACACCACAAACACACACATCGCTGGTTAATGAGAACAATGTTTGACCAGTATTAAAGGCAACATTTTGACATTTGGTCCATCATAATGAGGAAGTCATCTGTCAAATATAAAAACTTTAATGGTGATTCCTGAACGCTGTGTTCCTGACTGAATAATATCCTAATGGCCTCAGTATGGTCTGTGTCAATCATTTGGTCTCTTTTGAAACAAACTGTCTTTGCATGCAAAACATTTACTTTGTGTGAAATTCCAATTTTTAGTCTACCAGTCTGTGAATGACCACTGTTCTCCTTTCAAAATGCAAAGATTTGAGATCTGTATACTGAATTTCACTCAATATAAATAGATCTCTCTGATCCTTTCACTTCAGCAGCTTTCTGATGTATTTAGATTTAGATTAGGTGGATTGTGTACATTTCAGTCTGTATTGTACTGAGGCCTAAACAGCAGAGGGTTTCCCCAAACCATTTTGCATTTCAAATCTTTGTGGGGGAAAGAAGCTTTATTGGTTCTTTGGCAAATCTTGCCACACACTAGATTAGAAAAAGAATTATAGGAATGGCTTCATTTTATGCATTATTCATAGATAATCACACACACACACAATTACAAGATTATCCAAATTATCATTTGCCAAAGCCTTGACCAGCCTATCCTTGAAGAAACTGTAGTAATGTAGACAAACAAGCGCTGCTTCGATGTATGAGTGTGGTATTACCAAAACCCTGTGCTGACAGTGTCCTCCTGTTATCAAAACACTAAAGTAGAGAATGTGAGTTATACAGCCTGTTGTTAATGTTAGTGCCTGACCCATGTGTTAATAAATAACCCTGTGCCTGGTATGAAGAGGAGGAACGCTTTTAAGTCCCAATATGGAGCTGGGTCACAACACCACTTTTTGTCCCAACTGCTGGCTTTATCCACATTTTTTGGGAGCCAAAACTCAGTTACCGTAGCAACCAGCGTTGAGCTGTGTCCCATGAAATAAAAATGTTGGTGAGGCACAAACCAGTTAAGCGGGGAACAAAAAGTACAAAAAAACACTAGCGCAAAAACAGAAATGGAGACAATCCATCTGTCTAGCTGAGTGATCACATCCTGAAATAAAAAATCTGCATTGTGACCATGTGAATTTCTACTGTGACAACACCTGTTATCATAACTGCTCCACTTGACATCTGTAGGTTTTTTATTTATTTATTTATTTTCTTGAATATCAACTAAAACCAATGAGCAGTGCCAGATCTTGGACTCTCGATTTTTGGGGATTGTTAACAGTTAATGAGTAGGATTGTTCCTGATGCAAACTGAAGGGCAATGGCCTTAATGGCAGGTGCTCACCAAAAAATAGGATTAAAAAAACAAACAAGCAAACAAAACTCATCCAGGCTAGCTAAAACAATGGTATATCATGCCTGTAAGAATATAAATAATAATAACAGCTGCAAAAATCTTTCTTCTTCCACTCAAGTTGTGGTTATGATTGAGACACCGTCTTATTTTCTACAGCAGTGGTCAGAGGATTCACTCCTTACTCATGAGTGGGGATCTTCTCTGCCAGGCCAAAGTCCCCCACAACCGCCGTATAGCTGTTGTCATCACATTTGATCAGGCAGTTCTGGGGATGCAAACAGAAACATCCTCATTATCAACACACAAACTCTTTCAGCTGTGGAAGTTGCAACATTGAGGAATTTAAAGAAATATTTTGTGGCTCAGCAATAATCTGCCAAAACTCTGCTTCCTGGTCAGGCTTGTAGTTAGCTTGCCAGCATTAGCTTATTGTACATATAATCAGAAAACAATGGGAACTCTTTGGGCATTGACTGAAATAACAAAAAAAACTCAGCCCTCATGCATTCCCACAATGTTTAGACTCTTCCTCTTCACCCTAAAGGACTGTTTGTAAGCCTCCTACTGTTACTGTTTACTACCATGCTATTTATTATTACCCAAGCTGTGCTGCCATTGCACAAATTTTCACTGGTCACAGTATTTGCACAACCCTGTGCAATTTCACACCGTGACACCATTGTATTCAGAAAACTTATTTCATAACACATCTGTGTTATCAGACACTCAGTACACTTCTCTCTATATCTGCAAACACACATGCAATGCTACATGGATGCACCTAAATATTGAATGTACACGTGCAGAGTATGTGTTGTCTACTGTATGTCTTGCTTTGTCATCTTGCCCTTTGGACCATGTGCCACGATGTACTGTTCCTCGTCACTTCTTGTACCTGGCTGAATTTAATTTTGTAACTTTTTGATTGATTGTTATGTCAACATGTAGCTCTGCAAAAGATTAAATCTCTCAAATAACAGAACAGAGTTACAGTCAGTAGGGAAGTGTGTTAGGAGTGATTATGCACCATGAAAAACAAAAGATTTATTAAGAAAAAAGAGGGAAGTAGCCCAGCCAGCGACCTATCATAACTGAAACGTGAGTCATAAGCACATGAACTTTGCAGTAATTGGAGGAACACTTTAAGGCCACGACCACGCCACTCAGTGTCACCTAATCTAATCACAACACAGCACGTTCAGTCTCAGCTATGAACCTACTGTCTGCTTGGTTCTATTCATCTTTTCATGGCCCAATGACGTGCTGATCACTGGTCAGATCACAGGACCGTGCAAACCCCACATTCATTTCCATATGTAATTTTTTTAAGATAATAAATGTTCATCAGTACATCTTCTGCCTATATTTTTTTCCCATTCATTTTTGTGATGTTGCACCAAGCCGGCTATACAAGGGTATTCTAATCATATTTGGTATGGATTGTGACCCACTGAACACTAAATAAATACTTTAAAAATATTGCTCCTATCTCAGTTTACAGTTGCTGTCCACTGTCAGTCCAAGGCTGACATGGCTCTGGGTCAACTTGGAAAATAAGAAGCTGCATGAGAGAGATTATCACATCTGACAATCACACCGTGTTCTCCAGGGAGATGAAAAGGTCTGAGAGTAGGACAACAGGCTGTGGGATGAGATGGGGCATGACCGACAACAACTACAATCTTTGCCCTACTCTTTTAAATCTAAACTAATGCCACACTGACATAAAGACACTGTGTATCCAGTTAGGCAACTTCTCTCTGAGCTAATGTAAATGCCATGTGACATTATGCATGTGCCTCATGTATGAGAGCTGCTTCATTATCCTGGGATAATGTACTGTGAGGTATCAGGAAAGTACAGTACATGAGATCTACCCTTACGATATGATGCGTTGACTCTATTATATTCAACATGCAGCAATATGAAAGTCTAATATCTAGATTGAGAGATAAGAATTCTTCATTGGATCCCAGGCTGATGAAACTTATAAACGCTGGTTTAAGAAAATGGTTTAAGGCAGGTCCATATCTCACAAGCTGTGCTTACTTCACCCACCTAACCCTGTCCCTTACTACCTCACAAAGATTAGAGTTTCTTGAATTAAAATATGATAATTTAGCCTTTCTTTGGGACCCAGACTCATGAAATCAAACATGTTCTTCTAGTTGTAGAAAATTGCCCCAAAACACATACAAATGCAAATACAATGAAAATTTATCATTTACTCTTAGTGCTCAGTCCACCCTAAGAAAATAATTTTAAGTGCAGTGGTTCATATATCCAAATAACCGCAGTTCTGAAAATATAAAATGTTCTATAACTGGCCCTGGGACCAAGCACGGGCCACAATACCACCTACTTCAAAACCTGCATTTCTATAAGATTAGAACAACTACAGGAAACTCTGCTCTAGTTATATTGGGACCAGAATCAGGCCTGCAACACTTCCTCTAGTCACAGTTTCTCATCGTACTTAAGAAGCTATTATCTTATCGAGCTAACCTTGGAGGTGAGGTCGCGGTGGAAGATGCCTTTAGAGTGCAAGTAGGCCAGGCCACTGGCGATCTCACAGGCCAGCTTCACCCTGGTGGGCCAGCTCAGGTGTTTGTTGCTGTCCAGGAGCTGCTCCAGGTTCCCACCATTGATGTACTGGAGACAGAGAAAAAGACACACACAAACAAATACGTAAATATATATAATAACAAAATATTAACATACAAACACTGACGAATTAAGAAACAAATTAAGGAAAATATACAGTTTCAGAGGGAAATATACAGTATTATATAGAACAAAGGAAGGTCATCAAATGCGCCTAAGAAATGTATTGGTAATAATTTATGCCCAGCAACAAATAGGCTAATTGGCTGCATTATGGACTAAAATAGAATTGAAAAATATTCTATATACAGTAGATTGTGTGAATTCTGAATACACGATTCATCAACTACTAGAGAATTACTCATATTAAAACCTCTTCTGCCAGGAATTGCACTTTAATACCCTGAATAGTCAAATGGTGTGAGGTTGATATGGTGATTGTTGTGGTCGGCTGGGGAGATGTCAAACCACTTTTGACAGGAAGTAAAGTCAGGTGTTTCAAATTCAGTTGCCGTGACAACTCTAATCATAGCAGCAGCAGCATCCTCTCTGCTGTCAGTGACAGAAACAGAGCAGAGACACTGGCTTGCTGGTTTGCTAATTTACTGGCTAACTGGTACATTGACTGATTGCATGAGTCACTTTCTGGCTAAAAATACATCCGACAAACTGAAAGGCAGAGTGGTTAACTGACTACCGAACACACTAGATAAAATGACTGGCTGACACATTAAACAAACCAGCTGCCAGTGTGGCTGGCTCACTGGCTGATCGATGGGCTGGTTGTTTGGGTAGAATGACTGCCCGCCTGGCTAGCTGGTGTATTGAACAACTGTCTTAGTGGCTGGGTAGAATCTGACTGCCTGTGTGAGTGACTGATGGGAAGGCTGATTTCCTGAGCACATAAATGTTGACCATCATGTAAGCTGGAGAGCTGCGAGCCAAGAGGGGGAATCGGCTCAGTGGGTTTAAAAGTAGCCAGGGTCCTTCTCTTGGTCTGTCAGCTTTGATCAACAAGAACTCGTCTGACCCTGCTGCTTGCATGCTAACACACAGACGCACTAATCCCATGTCACATATCACGAACATAACAGTGGTTAACTAGAGAGGACTGAGATGGGCTGATGAGGTGGTCTGGTTTAGCTGTGGTGACTGGTATGACTGACAGCCACAGAATTAGGACATAGGGAGCTGATGGCCCAGGGAGGGGGTCTGTACTGCCCTTATTCACACTGGGCCTGAATAAGCTGGGGCTTTACAGGGGGCCCTGCAATCAGATTAATTGCAATTTGTTCCCAATTTCACATCAGCAGACACGTAAAATTCCATCTTAAAAGATAACTAGTTTAGTATTTTCTCAAAATGTATTATGATCAAGAGAACTGTGATTTCACTTATGTTCTTTCAACTCACTTAACTGCCTGGCTACTCCAAATTTCATTATTTCCCCTTTAATACGCACTTTTCCTGCTGACTGCGGTTTCATGGACTTAGTCACAACATCTCTCCAGAACACTGGAGTCACAAGTACCATAATGGATTCAATCTCCCAAAGAACAAAAAATATTAAAACATCAAAGAGTATTGACTGGAATTGAAACCTTTCAAAATACTGAATTCTTAAGATGTTTTATACTAGTTTTTCATTTCATTTTAGGGCATTCATACTGAGAATCTATCAGATAAATTGTGAATGGTCAGCTACTGTTTAGAACAGGCACAAAAGTGCTCCACAAACAATAAGTCAATTACTCAGAGTGCAATGCAATAAGTTTTTATTCAGAACTGAATGCTAATGGCATCTGAAAGAAGGTATCCCTCTATGTTATTTAATCTTAAGTATCAGAATAGTAGTGGCATTAAAACAAAAACCTCTTACAAAAGAAATACCCTCTTTTGTTCCCTTGGGCCCAGGCTAACATATTGTCTATTTTTCAAGTATTTTCAGACCCCTTCCACTGTGCACAAGGCACCTAAAACCTACTTTATTACTAATGTTGCTACAAGGGGACAATAAGCAGAAGACTTGGAGATCTATTTTAACCTCTTCACAGTTAAGAAACCAGCATCTACTTTTGCTTAAGAAGCACTGGGACAGCACCTTAATGTCATCGTTTGGAAATTATTATACTGTATAGCATAAATAACTGAGTTGGACTGAAAAAAAAATGAGAAATGTGGGTGCCTGTGCATATGTGTGCTAGTCAAATGTCCCCCAACTCAGCTTGAGCTCCTTGCAGCCTTATAACCTCAAATGTTCACACACACATACACACACACACCCCAATCCTAGACGCCGTAGAGGATTACTCTGTCTTTGTCCAGCAAATTCCTCTGTAGCCCAACAGTTCAACATCTGTTGTCTGCCTGGGTGGGGTCTGGGGGGAGAGGGATGCACCAGGGGAAACCTCCACTGGAGACAATTAAAACCCAGACTAATCTAACTTCTTGTCTGGGACGTTTAGTATTAGCCAATAATAGATGATCCCAATCATACATCTATCCTGTATCTGTTCTCCATTGGTACTGCAGGGATCAGTATCAGCAGTAGAACTGAGTAGGCATACATTAACACCTAACAACACATCATAGCATGCATGAAGGGTATGCATGAACCAAAAATAAAGGCTGTTGGGTAAGTGACTGATATGAGAAAAGGAGTCTTAAATCCAGAGTTAAGCACCTTGATCCTTCCTGCTCTTTCCTGTCCAGCTCATTCGCTGACTGACACGGTAACCTACAATGGTCTACAGCCTTGACATTAAACCTACTTACAAAACGATCATGATTAGCCTAACCAAGCACAAAGGGAGACCAAGGCCATGATCGCATAGGACGCTTTTTCTCATGCTCAAAGGCAATGCCCAGCTGTGAGTGAGTAGGAACAGAAAGAGTCATTATTCACATGGGCACAAGGAGCATTACATCATTCTCAGTGCTACACAAGAAAAAGTTTGACAACAACTTGCAAGTAGCTTAATCTAAAGCAGTTTGATCATCTGATTTAAGAGCCGTATAGAGTAGAGGATTATTTTCTGATATAATGTCTGGTGCAGCTAAGGCTGAGACATGTTCAGCTCAGTGCCCTTAAACGTGCTGCGTCCAAAACATGAGGCACATAGTTTCATGGAGACATGTGCCTTGTATACCCAAGCTATTGACAAGAGCTGGGAAAAAAAAGGCAAACGCACGGGCACATTCATAATACTGATCTATGCAGGTATGGAATTTTTCTGTGGAATTTTCGCTATCCTATTTACCGAGTTACTGAAATACCACAGTAATTAGTGTGCACAGTGAACTGTTGAGCCATATGAGCACCGTGCCATGACTGCCCCCTCTAACCCTTAGAACTCCACGTCAAACCTACATAAATGCCTACTTATATGCATATACCTTGCCATCATCCATAGTGCTATAACTATCATATGTCTGCCATAATGGACTTATTTTTGACTCTATGTAGAGAAACAACATTGTCTTCAGTTAGTATGAGGTATGGTATATAAGTGGTTAACATAGAGGGCTATAAATAAAAAACATACTGCTGGTCACAACTGTTGGGAAAACTGCATGGCTACACTGTCTGCATCTCAGCCTATTGGTTGGACATGGAGCTAAAAACCCTGGAGAGAGTGAAACAAAGATTCTTTGTTGACTACTCGGAGCAGCTTCAAACAATAGTACAATCCTGCCATGGGCCATGACTTACCATTAGCCCAGATTATGATTGCAGTAATAGCCTTTCCTATAAGGTGCATTAGACTGAAACTCACCAGAGACAGAGCAAGACTCAATGCATTAGATCAGAAGCCAACACCAAGGAGGTTTACTACAATTGAGACTAGTGAGACAAACTAACATCATCCACATGTTGGTTTATGCCTTCTATCTGGTCTTCATCTACAAGCCTCTGTAGTAAGTAATCCATATTTGCCCTGCTTAATAAATCAAACCATCATTCAACTAAAGTATTTTGCAGCCTATGAACTCTCACGGAGCTCTTAAGTTTCTTTTATTTATTTATTTTATGAGCAGCTGATGAAAAATATCAAATTCACAAAATATTTGTACATTTTCCTTGCCGAAGGCTTCTGTGCACCAAAGCAGCGCTGTCCTTGCATGGGGCACATGAATGAACTCAAGCAGCCGTAGCTTTGCCTCTGAAGTTTGTTTTGATGTCTCGCAGAGTCTTCAAATACCCTTCCCCGCATGAAACCAAATCCACTGGTGATGTTATCTCGCTAAATCTAGATATTCTGTTCTATCATTTCTCTCATTTTGGCTCAACAGCCCTTTTATTCTGTATATTCAAACTCGAAACTAGAGTTTTTTTTACTGGTACAAAAACCAAAGTTGCTGAAGGAGTTCTTGGAATTTGTATTTTTCTGAGAAAATCTGTATGGAGAGTTATGATGTTAAATTCATTGACTGCATCGTAATAAAATGTCCAATAAACAAATGCTGCAAGGCAACAAAAAACAGTTTTGACAGCTTTAATTATTCCCAGTGTTCACATTACTCTCCGACAGTTAAAGGATAGGATTCATCTATAAAGTATCCAGAGGGAAGAACTTCATTCAACAAATTGTGCTGCTTTGTTTTGTATTTTGGACTTTCATGTGGATTTGTGTGTGTGTGTGTGTTTGCGTCCAAAGGTAGCTCAGGGCTATGCAGTTACTTGAGTCTTCATTTCCTCCTAGCGCGCCCTCATAGCGGGGGTCAGATAACAAAACAGCATGGCCCCACTAGCAGGGTCAGAGCAGTCAGCATGGTCCTGTCACGACACAACAGGATCTGTTTACGCTGCAGCAAGAAAACAGGACCTACCGCAGTGTGTATGTATGCATGTAAGTGTGTCTTACAATGTGCGGGCTCGCCTCCCGACGAGAGGACGAAGTGTGTGCGCATGGATGTCTTACAATGTGGTCACTATGCAACTGCAGAATGAAGCATTTGTGTATGTGTTTGTGTGTGTCAAGCCTACAATGTGCATATTCACTACGCAACAGTATAATGGAGAATGTGTGTGTCCGCCTTGAAGCATCTATTACAGTGCACACTTTCTTCAACATGTGATGAAATGTGTTATTTGGGTCCACATACGTGTATTTGTACATTGCATGTAACTGCATATGCAAATGTGTTTGCAAAAGAGTATCTTGAATTGCTGCCTTAACTTGTTCATTTTCTTTTTATATGTGTGAACATGTGTAATGTCCGTGCCTCTGAATATGAATGGGAATGTGTGGTGTATGTGTGTGTGTGTGTGTGTGTGTGTGTGTGTGTGTGTGCGTACGGACGTAACTATCCTTCTTCAAGTCTTCATCTTTATTTTAATCATTTTTTTCAGTGAAAATCACTAAATTGCTAAAAATTGTGATTCATATTGTTGAGCTTTCACAAATGAACTAAACAGAAAAAACTTCATGAATGTTGCTAAGTCTAGATGGGAATATGATGGGAACTCTGTTTCAGGTTGGGTTTCCCCCAATAAAGTTTCTCACCTCCCTTTCTCCCCTGTGGTCGTTTTAATCAACAGAATTACGCCTGATCTTCTGTACTACTCGCTCTTTCATTAACGGAGTACTGCAGCTTAATATATCGACTGCTTATCAGGCATTTTCATGACTAATTAATGACATTCAGTACCAGAAGGTTAACTGGATCTCAGTCTTGATCTCTATCTCTATCTCTCTCTCACAGACACACACACACACACACAGAGGTTAAATATAGGTTATGTGCGGCCTGAAAGCATTGCTCACTGTAACCTTAATGGTGCATGACTTAACATTAAACATCTCTGAGGAATTTTATTAGGCGGCTGTATCAAATTCTCTCCCCCTCTCTCTCTCCCACACACACGCATGCACACACACACACACACGCATGCTAAGTGTTAGGTACCCTTGAGAACATAGAGTTCCTTTTGGTTTTCCACAATTACAGGCTGCTGGACTACTGTGTGGTGTTCAGGGATGACGTGATGTTCACCTGAAAAACACTCTGGGAAATACTAGGAACACACATGCACAGGGTCTGAGTGCTCAAACACACACACACACACACACACACACACACAAGCAACAGCACTACCACATCTACACTCTACCATTCATTACTAAAGGCACTTTGATTTCACATATCATCGGTCTATACGTAGGCCTTAATCTTAGATTGTGTTCGTGTGTGTGTGTGTGTGTGTGTGTGTGTGTGTGTGCGTGTGTGGTGTGATCTCCCACCTCCGTCAGAGCATGAAGCTGGCCCTCTTGAACACACACTCCCATGAACCTACAAAAAAACAAAAGGCAGGCAAAGTTGAGTTGTTGTTCAACACTGGTATCTCATAACTTCTTTGTTTATGCCCTGAAGACAACAGCATATTTGTTAAAATATTTTTTATGACATAATTGAGAAGAATTTGTGTGAACATTTTGGATATTAAGAGGTAACAGATAAGGAGTGAGAAAAAAAAGTGGAATAATGGGGAAAAGAAAAAATAAAATGACAATTTGTGTAATTTTATGTTGAGTCATGTCAGGTAGTGTTCAGGAGGAATACAGCACATTATGAAGGGAAAAAGAGACCCAATATTTTTTGTTAGTCAAATAAGAGGGCATATGAAAGCTGTATATAGAAGTTAAGATGGACATTTATGAGTTGAAACACATTAAAAATGTTAAGGAATTACGTCTGAGTTTGTGTAAGAGATTATTTTTCTTTTTTATTAATTAATCAATTTATTTTTGTATATTGAAGTTTCTCTTTTGTATATGACTTGGTATATGACCATATAGGCTACCCTGTTTTTTGTGTAAATATCATTGTAAATATTACATATATAAGCATGTAAATGCAGACATTTTTGCTCATAAAAAACCCTACATACAACCTACAAGACATGTAAAGTAGAGCTGTTTTTGAATACTGGTATCTCATTACTTCTTAGTTCAAATCTTAAACATAACAGTATATTTGTTATTTTATCTAGTTCATTATGTAATCAGTAAGTAGTGATACTGACATGCATATGACATGCACATCATTGCTACTTAACCAGAAACATGATTAAAAAATGTAATCTAAAATACACAGCACTTCACAATAAGTCACATGCTTGTGTTTTTTCTGTCATGAGTAAAGAAAAACATGCAGGAAGAGCCTGGGATTAAGCTGAATATTCCCCTCCCAGCAGACAAGACCAGACAAGTGATCCCAACAAGACCATCATTTAGCAGGAGGGGAATAACGGCTCAGTGGCTTTACCTGCATTCCTGACATTTCTTACCTCTTGCTACCACTGACACTCCCTCTCTCTACCTAGCCATCCATTTTTCCATTCTTATGAATCCATCTTCATCAGTGTTGTTTTAATTGTGTGTTCTGTCCATAGCTCAGGGGCACTATATATCTTAACTGTTACATTTTTTTAGCTTCACAACAATGCATGTTTTCAGTTTATCTAATAGCTTTTGGAAATGTTTCCTAAAAAATCCTAACCCCGCAGAGAACCATGTAATCCTGAAAACATGAAAATTGACATAACTGGAGTTACAAGGTTTTCATCCAATTGTGTGTGTGTGTGTGTGTGTGTGTGTGTGTGTGTGTGTGCATGTGCGTGCGTGCGTGCGTGTGTGTACAGAACAAGCTATGAGCCAGCTTTGTTCACAAGCAGCGCTGAAGCCCTCATAGTTCTGGAGGCAATGAAAAGGTCAACTTTGTGGGTCCTCGTTGGATTTTAACTAACAATGACCCCCTCAGTGTCTGCTTGTTAACACACAGACACACACACACACACAATCCACTGGGCACCGTCCACAAAGATGGCATTGTAAAAGATACTGCGCATGTGTTCGTTAGCACACGCGCACACATAAACACACACATGCACGTATGTGCACACTCATACACACACATTCTCCCACGCCTGAGCCCCAAACAGAATGTGAACTTAACAAGACTTGATGACTGCACAAATGAACAACTGGGCTGCTTTGGGTTTGTAGTGAATGTATCTGCAAGTACATGGGTTTGAATTCTCATTTATGGAGCAGTGGGTAAGTGAGTAAGTGTTTTTTCCTTTCACCATCCCAAAGAGTTGCAAACTCTTGCAAAAGGCTGTCATTTTGCCCTCATACCTGACTAATAAACCAGCAGACATTTTAAGAAGAGAGTAAGAGAGACCCAAGTGCTTCTTGCTTTCCTTCCAGTGGGTGTGCATGTTGCTGTTGCCTAAAGGCATGTTCAGACTACTATGCACTGTGGAGAAAAAGGAGAACACTGGCTGGTCAGCATTTAGTGCTTATAATATTAAGAAGAGGTTTGCATGCCATGCACCTTTATTTCTATAGCAGCCAGAAACTCTATGCATTGATGCAGGTGATAAAAGGTGCCACTTTATATCATACAGGTTAGGTTTTGAGGTATTTTGGTTGACAGAAATGATTGACGCAGGAGTCAATCAGCTATCTATGGAGCTGACTGACTATGTCTGCTGTAAAAGCTCAACTTTTTTCAGCTTTACTGTGTACAAAAATGAATGCTTTCCATCTGCCTCGTGTCCACCAAAAAAAAAGAAAAAATCTTCCACAAAAGTGAAATAGGGTCAACATACCCCAAGAGAAATGACAAACACACAATCAAACAAACAAAAAAGGAAAACTGTAATAAACTGATCAATAAATAAATAAAACTAGTGTCACCACAGGGACACTGACTTACACAGCGTCATATTCTACCGGTTTAGTAAGACAAATCATTAACCAGGTTCTCTAAAAAATGACTGTGTTTCATAGTCCAGCCTTATTTCCTTGCGACAAAAAAAGTGTCCTCTCCTCACTTCTCCCCTCTAGGCTGCTGCTACTGCTGCAACTCTAACAGGAGCTGGCAGTTCAGAAAATCCATTGTTAATAGGCTCTCTGTTTGACCCGGTTTCTGGCCAACACCAGAGAAAACAGGCCACAACCACAGAGTCCAGAGCAGGAGAGGGGAGAGAGGAGAGGAACAGGTGGACAGAGAGAATGACAAAATATTTCAACATACGGCTGCAGGTGTTAGAGGCAGGCTCCGCAAAATCTTTCTTTCAGAGACAACTAAATAAAGAAACAAAAGGACCGAAAATGGCTGTCATGTCATTTTGTGGAAACAAAGAGGATTAACAGTTACTCAGTTACCTAAACTCTTAACATAGCAATATAATCCTATTTGAAAATTTATGACAGTGAGCCCATTCGAAGTCATTAATGACATCTCTTTGTTGAAGCTGTTGTATAATGGCTTGTACTTTACCGATACATAACAGGCCTTTTTGGATTTGGCCAAGCATTTAATCAGCGGCCACATAATGACCAGTTTCTTGCAAAGAGTGAATCATGGTTTCCAAAGTTGTTCTGTTGTTACATAATAAAGGCATAATCAACTAGCAAAATGATTAACTCCTAACATGTCTGACTGAAAACATATTTATTGCTGACATATGCAATGTGTTGAATGTGTTACAGGTAGCAATAGTGTAACACATTCAGTATGACATTCAGTTACTAGAGTAAGAGTTTACAGTGAGCTGAAAAGGTTTATCCAGTCACCTGGGTTGTAGCATTATCTATATGGTTACTGACCTGAGTATATTAGGATGTGACAGTCGGTTCATCAGTTGGACCTCCCTCAACATGTTAGCTCTGTTGCTGCTGAGCTTGTTCATCTTCAGAGCCATCACTTGGTCTGACGCTCGATGACGCACCTGCAGAACAGACAGACGACACCCACATTTATCACACTGCATGTGCAGAGTCAACAAAAGCATGGCTGAACCCATAATCTGGACTACCAATCAACTATATTCTGCTAAGAGCAAAGGCTGGGTTAAAAAAAATGGAAAAAATACTTTTACTGTAAAATTCTGTAATCAAAACTTTCAAGTACAGGGCCGGTTTCATGAAGCAAGATGAGGAAGCAGAAAAGGGAGGCTAAAAGAAACAAAAACTGATATGAGGTCAGTCACCGCTGACTAGACATGCCATTGTAAATATGTCAGTCCAGGGCTGTGCAATCAATTTTGTGCATTTGTACGTTGTGATTCAGTTTCCACAAATCATACTGGTGGGATACTGGCATACTGGACACTGCCAGTGTCCAACACTGAACCATATAATTTCTCTCAGAATTCCTGCGAAATTGACAACATGTTCATATTAAATGCAAAAAGGGGAGTAAAATAAATTTACTCCTCAAATCTTTTGAGATGAGTAACAGTGAATTATAACTGAGATCACAGTATATCACAAAGCAGCCCTATGTCTGTCTGCATGTGATCATTGGAGGAGCAAATTCACAGTACCAAACAACACTGAACAGGAACACTCCTAAGCACTGAATGTGCGTTACAGAGTATCAGAGTATCAAATTCAAAATATTTTACTAAAATTCTCCATTGAAACAAATACAAATATTTTTAGGACTGTCTGCAGCTCTTTATGGCTGGGCAAACCAGTTCTTATTTCAAGTCCCAACTGCACCTCATTCTTTGAAGTAAACGTGACCTATAAACCTGAGGTCTTACACCATTGGTTGCAGAGGAGACATACTGTACTGCAGTGACCATCAATTAACTTATGTGACATAGAGTATGGAGCAAGTATTTGGGTTTCTGCAAAACACATGCAAATGAACATATATGACTGCAAATAGGAAGTAATAACCTGTGAATCACAGAAGCCACTGTGTCAGCAGCAGGCCAGTCTATCAACCTGCATCTGCTAACTCACTTCCTGACACAGAGACGCAGCAGAGACGCATTCAAACCACGACGTAGAGTTTTATCTGGTGGTTTCAAAGCTTGGCTGGTAGCACAAACTTTACAACCAGACAGAAGCCTTCAGCAACAAAGAGGCTGTTTGAACACAATCAGGAGCTCTAGACAGGGAACACACCATAGGATATCACTCACAAGCATTATACATGGAAAATAAGGATGAATGATCGCGATTAAAATTATAATAATGATAAAAAAAACAAAACAAAAAGTAAAACAAATTATTTTACTGGATACTGAAGCAATTTCAACATATTATTAATCATGATTTTGAGCCTTGATGATTTGAGGATCACATTTATTTTACTGTACTTCTGCACTTCAAAACCAACATCTTGACCATTTTCAACTGCAGTAGACTTTCTCGTTGAAATGAGAGGATTCAATATTCTGTGATTGACTTAGGAAACCAAATGATGATATGTGATTAAACATGATTTAATTGTACAGCACTTGGCAGTCATTGTGTAACTGACTTTGTTCAAGCTCAAGTTAGCAATTCAGGCTGGGACAGCCCCGGACTGGCAAATCCTACTTGTCGAACAGGTTACTAATGGGACTTTAAATCATATTCACAAAAACTGTGGTTTTGCAACAATGCACAGCCTCATATCAGCTCCTTCCACTGGCTCTTCTACTTTCCTCTATCATCCAAAGCCTACAGTTGACACAATGCACAATGCCATCTGCAGCAGGGATGGGAACAGACAGATTGAACAAAGTCAATGTGGACAACATAGGGGGCCATTAAGAATGAAAGTCAATATGAAATATCAGTAGTCACAACATGTTGCATTATTGATATTTGGAGACATCTATGCTCACTGCAGATAAAATGAACCTTGTAAATACCAGAGTAGAAAACTTAAAAAGGAAGTTGGCGTTTGTATTTTGATCCAGATTAAGGAAGTAATTGGTTCTGCAAAGGCACTGGATCAGCCCAATTTCCTGCATATGATTCTGACACACACAAGCTCGGTCTGTTCAAGTTCAAGGGAAGGGGGCCTGGCTGTAATAGCTAACAGTCTTCACCGCAGGACAGCAGAAACAACAGATGGCCACTCCTCTTTGGGCCACCTCCCCCCATTCCCTCTACCCCTCATCTATTCTTCTCTATTCACATCCCCCCATCTCCATTTATTCCTCATCCCCCTCTTTCTCCTTCTCGCCCCACATGGTGCTCTCCTACAAACCCTCATCCCCAACCCTCATCTTCACCGACAGGCTCCCCCCTTCTCCGCTGTCCTGCATCCACCACCCCCAACATGTTTCTCACCCCGGCTCTGCTCCATCACAAGCTTTCTTTTCCTCTGGTGCCCTCCTGTCTCCTCCTCTCAGCCTCCACCTAACCCCCCCTCCCTTTCTCCGCCGCTTCATTCCTATCTTTGTTCAGCTCTCTCCTTGTCTCCAAGGTTGCCGTAGGTCCTCTCCCACCTCCTCTCCTCCATTCCCACCTACTCTTCTCTCTCTACCTATGCACTCCACTCTCCCATCTCTACTGAGAGGAAAGGATTAAGAGAGAGAGAAAGAGAGAGAGGGGGAGAGAGTCAGAAAACCTATCTGGCTGCCACAGCACGATCACTCCACCTACAATCTGCTCAGTTATTAGCCTGGGTTGTTGTTGCTTCCTCCTATCCAGTTTAGGCTAAGTATAGCAGAATTATGGTGGAATAACAGAGCAGCTAAAGCAGCTTCTAATATCTGCAAACAGTAGACAGAAATCCACTGAATCTCCATTAATGCCAGGAGGCTGGTATCATCATGTTTCTTTAAGAGTGCCAATCAGAACTAAGATAGCAATTCATTAAGTGTCATCAAAGGGGTTATAGCACACGCATAAACAACTCAGAAGCATATCTGTGCAATCACTTGCAGCTTTTCATCAATCCTGACACCATTCTGGAAGAGGAGAATTCCAAAAAAAATGGCTACAGTTTTTAAGAAAATGTCACTGCAAAAACTTCTAAAACATGGGTCAAGTGCTCTTAAGAGTCACTGAATGGAAAGCTTAAAATTTACCTGTACGTATCAGATCATAACACACAAGGGAGGTAAGGAATAATGTTTTTCTTTTAATTAAAGCTAGATAAATGTAAACAGTGTTTCATTTCATTCATTTACTGCTTACACTGAGCATGACACTCCGATGTAAAACCATAACATCGATATCTTACGCTAATTTGAAATGTTTGTCACTGGATGGTGCTGTCTTAAAAGCATATAGAGCATATAACAGTTTAAGGCACATGATCTGACAATACAATGGACACAGATTAAAATTAGGCAACACAATCATCATAGAATTTGACAGGAGGATTAAACACTGGATACAAGTAGACATGAGGTCAATGGTTAACGAAATGGTCAGACAATACAGCACAGACGAGACAATTACTGCTATTTGTGCATACATAATTGATTCAACTTCAGATATTGCTCTAACTTTTGTTTGAAATCTACCATGTTATTGTTGGCTTTCATTTCTGCTGGTAATGAATTCCACTCCTCTTTTCCCACAGGCTGACAATTTAGCTTTGGCAGGGTGGGATTAATTGTCCTTACATCCTTCTGTGCAGTAACAGCAGCAGAAGTGTGTCCAGTGGAAAGTGATGGTGAACCGGGAGATCGGAGTACTTGGTAGTTTTAAATATCTCTTAGTCTGGTTTCTGTTTACTGACACCATTACATAACATGCCAGTTTGGAGCAAATTATACAATTTTAAGCATCACTTTAGTTTTCATATTTGAGCATCCATTACTCTGTGACAGAGAACATAATGTGATACGTAGCTGGGACAGTCTGATTCAGATAAAGTTTAAAATCTATACATGGATCACACATTGAACAGCTATGTGTGTAGCAGCAAAGCAGGGAGGAGTGGCAGAGAAATACAGTTAGTATGATGGTAAAGACCGCTGAAACTATCAAAATAATAATGGTAATATATTTATCTTTTTTAAGCACCATGAAATTGTGGTGGCAGAAATTAAACTGTGGTAGTTCACCACTGTCTAAGCAACAACCCTGAAGCTACAGGTTTGCTCGAGGTTATTAACAAAACCTGCTAAACTATGAACTCTTCACTTTCCAAAAATGGCCACAGGTAGCTGCAAAGTGTACCTTAGCTTGAGCTGAGACATAAGCTGTATATTATGGACAGTGACAGAAAAGGCAGAGTGTATGTATAAATAGTGCAGATGCAGTCCTCGCCTAGACCAAGGCACTGGGGATCAAGAAACAAGCTGTGAGACACAATGGAAACTGAATGTTAAGCAGGCTAAACGAATCCAAGATCCAAACTAACAAAGAGCATTGTGCTATCAACTTGAAGCAGATGTACCATAGATGACATAGCTATGCAGCTGTAGGCTGGCTACCTCCACCATATTCTTTTAGGTACTCTTTGAATGCTACCTATTCAAAAGCTGTCTGAAAGCTGCAAATGGCAAATGAGGTTGAAGACACATCAAGATTCGCTAACCCCACTAGGTCTATAGGCAAGCTAATCAGGCTATTTCCCCTTAGGCTAGCGTAGGCTATAGAAGACCACAGACATCCCTTCCCCCTTCCTTGTCAACTTTATTCTGTGTCTTAACCTTTTGCACACAATACTGAAAGAGGGGGTCTGTCTTGCATATACACAGTGATGTATACCCCCTCACATACATGGACCTGTGCGCACACACTCACACACACACACACATACACACACACTCTGAAAAAAGGCCCAGAAAAGCCCTTAACCTTCTGTACACTTGTCTGAATAAGCCTGTTGAAGAAGAAAACTATGAATCAATCAAGGCAAGGATTAGCCTATTTAATGCACGTAAAATAGGAACTCATCTCAAAGTCAATTCATATTGCTTCTTTAAACCAAAGCCAACCGTGCTAAACCCTCACACTATCATGGTGTGCCTTGATCTTATAACTGAAACAGAAGGAGATAAAAGTAAATTTATCCACTGATGTATGCTGATAAGGGGACATTCATTGAGCATAGCCAAACTAATCACACGAGCATGCCTGTGTGACTGCCATTCACATGCCCCGAGGGGGAGGAGACGAATAATAGGGTCAACAAACCCATTAATGGACTACTCTCTTTGAAGTGAATGCAGTCTAACTTGACCTCGAAGTGTCAAGGAAAGGATAGCAAGCGCACAGCAAGTTAAGCTCAGAAAAAAAAGAAATTGCTGTTGAGCCACCAAGCAGGTCAAGTTGAGATGTCTGCCTCAAATGGAAAGTGACTCCGTGTTTCATAGTTCCGTTACTTTCAATAGCACTTAACTGTAAAGGCCATGTGCGACTAGTTCTTTTTTATTATTTAACACTCTGGTCCTGCACACTAAGCTTAACCATATCGCACAAGGCGTAATACAGTAGCATGACTTTTGTCATATAACAGGGCAAAGAAATCAATCATGAGAGGTCATATGAGTATTTGTGATCTCAGGGGCTGTTATGGGCCAGTGACCCATTACAAAACACCCTGGATGGATGGATGGATGAATGGATGGAAAATGAGATTCAGCAAAAGATAGAGGGAGAAGGAGGGGAGGGGCATGGAAATTGGACAAGGATGAAGTGAATGAGAGAAGGAGGAAGCAAAGGATGGAATGGGATAGGCAAACCCAGAAAGGAGAAGAGAATAAAAAAAGACCAAGCTGTAGGTGTGGCAGAGAAAAGGCCTGTGACTTGAGCAAAGCTGATGTAAACCCACCTTGTAGACCTCAGAGAAGAATCCAGAGCCGATCCACTCGCAGTTGAAGTCATCAAGGCGCGTCAGACAGGAGAAGGCGTTGATGAGGGCTCTGTAGGAGGACGGCCACACCCTGCCCACCTGGTGAAGAGAGGAAAATACTGATATGAAAAGATAAAAATGAAGCTTTTATCTCATGAACGACCACAGCCATGCTTTGCCTACATGTGCAGGAAAACACTAGATATGTAAAAGTGTGACACATAGGCAACTATTTGACACGGATGAAATAATGTTGCCTTCAGGTTGGATAGGAACTGGTAATCGAGACAATGTCAATGTTAGTAACACAAAGAGCTGTAAATACGTGCAAATAATATCATAAAAGAAATATTTCTGCCTGTACATGTAGGCATTGTTTTGAATATTACTACCTTAGCTGCCTGTTACCTGTTTGCTTTGCAAGTGCTTCGTAGTTGGATTTGCACAGAAAGGTTTATTTCCATTTACGTTGTTGCTATACATGGGTTGTAAACATAATGCTGATTACTCTTTTTATAGTCATAATGTATCTTTGACCATCCCTGGTGATTGGACTTTTAATGCATCTTGGGTGCACTCACAGTAGACCTGCGTGTTTCTACTTTATCAGAATACAATCTTAACACTCAGGATGGTACAGAAAAGATCTTAAGACAAAAACTATTTTTGGAACATGCAGACTACACTAAAGAGGCTCTGCAGTCAACTCTTAGCTTATAAAGCAAGTATTGAACAAGACATGGAAATGATCAAATTAACTTTTTCTTTTCCAGACTTTGAAGAACTGCATAGGAAGCCTGTATCATATATGTACTACCCCAAAGGCTGACCTGTGAGGGCGGGGCCATCCCCATTTCTGCGGCTCCTCCCCCTCCGATGCCATCTCTGTCATCGTGAAGACGGTCTGGTCTCATAGGGAACCCAGCGATGGAGTTGCGTTTATTCCGGTCCATGGTGATTTTGGATGGGCGGTACCAGGGATGGTGGGAGAATCTTTCACTGGTGTGTCTGGTTTATCCCCATTAGTTACCACCACAGGTAGAAACGACTCGTCCTTGGGCTCCTAAACTGGAAAGAGCGGGCAGCAGCAGCTGAGCTCTGGCACCCCAGGTTTGGGTTCTTACACCCAAGCCAAGCAGAGCTGATCAATCCCATAGACCAGTATTCATTAAACTAGGAGTTGGAGCCCAAAAGGCAACATGGGCCTTTTTCTTGTTGGTCCCCACATGACAAGATTAATAGATTGTTTTAATGATGCCTAGGGTCCCAAGGCGGCGTAGAACTTAGTTTGTGTCCTGGGTGAAAATATGGCACAAACATAGACTTTATTTAAAATTAAAGCAAGGCTCTGCCAGTGATAAAATCCTGGTTGAATAAAAGATGTCTCCTAGCAGTCCTATTCTTCACTGCTGGTAACTTGTGTGGTGGAGTCCACCAGGATCAGAAGGCTTTCACATCTTTAACAGGTGTCTGGTGGTGAGCCTTTAGAGACCTAAGGAAAGAAAAGAGAAACATGTTTCAGAGATATCATTCATATCAGAGATATTAATGATGAATCACTTTACTAATGCGATGGTTTCATTCAATTAAGTACAAAGACTCAAATCATAGATTGTAATTTGTTTAGTTACACCTCTATTCAAAGTCTATCATTTGTTTTACTGATTTGGTAAGCACAACTAGTGCATCAATGATCTTGCAGAATGTCCAGGTTCACCTTACTCCTAGTTATATGTCCTGCTATTCACTACAATCGTTAATATACCTAACATGATTCCTTTCATATTATTCCTTGTGTGTGTCACAGTGCACTGCTGCACTGACACTAATGGTCAACAGTTCATAAGTACAAAACAGTCAGCAGTTCATTCACAGCCAGATCAGTGAGCTTGGTCAGTTCCTTTACAAATCCTGTTGCTCATCCTGATCAGTCAAGTGTGAAAAGCTGCTTCATATAGCCAGCCTATGGTGTCTTAAGTTGCTTGAACTTGGCAGGATACTTTTTATTTGTGCTTGCCAGGATAAGGTGGAGATAAGACTGCCTTTGCCTTGACATGCAAGAAATCGTAAGGTAAGGTTGATACATTGGTTCCACAGACACTCAGTTCTTTAGAAAGATTTATTTGAAAAGATTTCTATGTACCGCACAACACTAATTCATATTAAGATGAGTGTAGCATGGGTCTGTTTTTAACATACAGTTTAGAACTCTCATTCACTCCTGCTCAAAATAAAATAAATAAATAAATAAAAATAAAAATAAATAAACTCTCTGTCAGGGTATCCCTGTAAAGTGGGTGTGGGTCTTGCCTTAGGATGGATGAGACCAGCCTCTTTTACTCAACAAACCCAGATGTAATGGCTGTAATAGGGGCCGATTGTCCAATTATGGGAGATTAGCCAAGGAATAGCTCAGGTTCTGGACCTTTCTGCCATCCAAAACAAAATCAGCAGGGTACAAAGGGGACAGGGAAGGAAGTCCGTGGCTAAGGGTCATTTTTGAACTAGTAAACAAAGTGGCTTTTCACATCTGGCTTTTTAGGAATACTCTAAAGCTGGAGGGAGATTTATTTGGTTATGTAAACATGTCGAACCTGGTTTTGAATCTTACTTGCTTGGCCAACCATATTTTATCCCGTTGACACTGAAGAGAAAATTTCTTTTCAGTTTCACTGTCTTTGAAGCCATATGGGAAAAGCTTTTTTTACTTGAGCAATTACACTCTAAGTCTGAGCCTCTCTGACATAATTGTTAAAGAAGATAATAGGAGAAAGAACCTTTGATTGCGATTATGACTGAGGAGAGGAACAACTAAAGCTTTGAAGTTCTTAATGGCAGACTGACCAGCAGCTAGTAAAGACAAGCCCCTTGATGGTTGCACCAGCCTGGCAGAAGTGAGGTTTTCTCCTCCATTTTCACACTGTGCATGCCTCAATTCATTTTTTTGAGTATCAATTATGTGCACACAGTCACAGACAATTAAAGCCGAGGACTTGATGATGTAATCAGCTGTAAATTTCATAGCTCAAGATACAGGCCATTTGTGGTTCAAAGTTTACAGATAATTAAATCTGTCACATACTGGTAGTCTTTGTATCAAGATTTCAGTGAATACAATTTAGAATAAAAATAGCAACAATCCAACAAATTGCCAAGTAAACAAAGCCACTATTGAGGTCTGAGTGGCTTAGGACAGGTCTCCAAACTCCTCTTCTACACTAAGCATTTTACTTACTGGACAAAATCATAGACTCACTTAAAACAATAATACATGCACATCACTTGAGCCACCTAACTATACAATCTTACTGCATGTAGGATATTTTAAGTGGTAAGAGCACTAGAACCTGCCTGTATTCCTACATCAGCATAACAGGTAACTTTACAATATGAGATGTTCTGTTTGATGGCCTGTTCAACAATCTGCTTCATATACTGGAGAGCAGCTAGTGGACCAGCTCAATAATACATATTGATCACAATCTGTCCATGCATCTAAACAACTGCAACAATATGCCTGTAGCTTAATTCCCTGATTTGTTTGCAGTCAAATATTACATGCTGTATTTGGAATTCCTTAAATAGCTTTTCCTCATTAGCATCTGAAGTTCTTGCAGATTAATTTACTACAAATGTATTATGTCCTTCTGCCTTGAAATAGGTCAACAATCACAACTTCACTAAACCAGATGTTTTGGCCCTCTGCTGATACTCCAAAAGTGGTGTGTAAGGCACCACTTCATGCATTTAGGTCACACTGAGAAACTGAAAACAACGTGCACATTCAAAATAGCATACGAGACTGGCACTTGCGTTGTGTGTCTCTGCATTCAGCCTGAACTGAAAATCCACTCAGCACTCCCATGTCACATTTGCATTTTTTTACATCTGAATTAACATATGTGAGTAATTACATCACTTAACCCTTGCAAGGCTTGAAACAAAAAAATGTATATGTAGCATATAACCTGGGGCAGGTCCATTAAAACTTTGATTAAATTTTTCAAACAAATGTGCTATAGGAGTGCTAGCAGTTGTGCAACTGAAAATTTGTCCATATCTTCAGAAGATCCCTGAGTACTGTTAGAGTGTCCACGATGTTGGTCTCCTATTAACTGTTTTACAATACACAATGTGTCACTGGATGACAGATCCCATTCATCTTGGCTTTCTTGTTTCTAGCTTCGGTATTTTATCTAGGCCTATTTATACTCTACATAGAACTTCACAAAACTGCTTAAATAATGTCCCACAATGGACAATACACAAACTATAAACAACAATCATGAAGTTTATGCTGTCACATTCAAGGCTGATAAGTCTGACATCATTTACCCTGTGACCTTTGCCTCTCTCTCTCTCTCTCTCTCTCTCTCTCATAGACCATTACTGTGATTTGGAGGTAGTCAGACAGCCATTGTAATCAGATATTTGCAGTGTGGACACAGGAAACAATGTGCATATTTCACACAAAATAAACAAATGGGTAGGAAGAAAAGTGGTGCAAAAGAAGATGTGGAGTCTCAAATACATAAGGCTTGGCCACAGGAGAAATACAAAAGACATTCTTAGGCACACGAGGTCTCATAAGATCAGATCCTAAAAACAGCATTCAGATGACAAGTGTAACCAGCCGGCTTCTGTCTTGGTGCTTTAGCATTACATCACAGACACTAGACTCTTCCAGAGTCAGACCTACTGGACGACTTCTGAGATCATTCTCTGTCCCAGCCACGTCCTTAAAAGGCTTTTCATCCTCCTCTTTTTTTTTTTCTCTCCAATGACGCCTCATTCTCTGCCTTTTTGAAATGGTACGACAGTAATAAAACTCTCTGTGCCAAGAAAAATGCAGGCCACAAGTACCAGGCATAAGCTTTCCTATCCGATTTCATTAGCTTTTCCATCAAAGTCTAGAGGAGACATAAACACTTAATCTATGTCACAGCATCTGGGAAGATGAGAATAAACCAGCAAGTAAAATATAAATTCTCACTTCCCTCCATTCAAAACAGCTAGGGACAACAGAGAACGGATGCTGTATCCACACACCCACATTAGTGGTCAATGTAGGCCTTCTGTACACAACCAAAAACTGACTAAACACAAACTTCCCACACTAACATTTCAGTTACACAAATGAAATTACAAAGCTGGGCCTGCGTTATTCTACATGCCACAGTGGGTGTGTAAACCAGCCTTCATTAAGGACGATCTCCTGCTTCTAGGGCAAATATGAAAAGTTGGGGAAAGAAGTCATCCAGTGTC
This sequence comes from Neoniphon sammara, assembly GCA_900302535.1. Lineage (NCBI taxonomy): Eukaryota > Metazoa > Chordata > Actinopteri > Holocentriformes > Holocentridae > Neoniphon > Neoniphon sammara. The sequence continues at coordinate 2,939 of OMKZ01039534.1, read as the reverse complement.
ACTAATCCCTGATCAGAACCCATACTAAAGGGCGAGTAGCCAAAGCCAAATACTGCGAAATTCCATTATACCACCAAAAATAAAAATTTATGATGTGATATTTTGGGTGTATCATCCAGTCCTATGGCCAATGCAGCAGTCAGATATATTCTTTTAACTATGCTGGGTTGCTGGAATCTCCTCCTTCATGCAAGTGATTGGAAGAAAAAAATAGGCAACAGGCAACTATATTTGTTTCTAAACCATCCCCTGTTGCCTACATATCCAAAGGCATACATTTAAAACACCACAGCAAAGGGACCATGCATGGAAGGGGGGAGGAATTTTAAAAGACAGACTTTTCTGGTCTGTAAAATGTGGCCTGGTGCTACTCCAAAACAGATGGGACATCCCAAAAGTAGCCTAAGGCCAAATCTTTTAGCAGTAGTTTAGGGGCCTGAACACTATCCAGCTGTGCCCCTGTGGATTAAAGGCTAATAGAAAACGTCAATTGTAAATCAAACCCTAAGTGACTTTATGATGATGGCTTGCAAAAAGCGGCGATAGTGCGTGTGAGAGAGATAGATGGAGTGTGTGTTTGAATGTGTGTGTGCGTGTGTGTGTGTGTGTGTGTGAGGGGGCGGTGGGTGGGGGGAGCCTGTGTGTGGATGTTCAAGGAGTGTGTGTGGACATTCACGGAGAGTGATTGTGTGTATTCCTGTGTGAATCATGAGGAGAGATGCAAGAAATCAGATTTTACTTCTTTTTTACTCTTCCTACTTGGATCCATTATCTTTCCACCATGTCATCTCATAGACATACATATTCTTACCAGGTGTAAACACATGTGAATAAAAACTGCACTACTATTTTTAGTGACAATATTAAAACAAAGTTGCTGAAAACATCAAAAACACTTTTTCAAGTTATTTTCAGCCCCTTCTCACGTGGGCCATAGAGCTAGTTGAGAGCTAGGTTAGTGCTGAAAACTAGCACAAACCCTTACTAACAGCAGTGTTAATCACGCATGTAAGTTAGGTCACATTCACCAAAACTGCATAGGCTCTCTCTTATCTGACCACAATCTATTGTGGTAAACTGCCATGATATCTGAGCCGCTGCATACCTGTCATTCCTCAAGGGTTTAAAGTAATGAACAAGTCTAAAGGGCAGGCACTATGGAAAAAACCTGCCCATGATCTGGATAATACAAGCAAATAATGAGACAGTGCTCTCAAACGAGTTTCATAAGAAAAGTCGTATTACCTAGATATTGATGTATAATTATAAGGTAAATGAACATTTATAATGGTTTGACAGCATGTTCTGTATCCAGAGGGGTGGATGCTACAAAGCACGCCAGCCAGGTGGAAAGTGTAAACAAAGCAGCAAGAGACAGGCTTATCTTTGGTTACTAATAAAAGTTCAGTTGTCTTACCTTTTAACTTTTCATAAAGATGATTATTCGACAAGGGGCAGCTGATAATTTGACAGTTCAGACTAAGTTCCATGCCATCCCGCGGAAGCATCTATCAAGAACTAAAAGCTAAGCCTGAACCTGCTAAGTTGATAAGCGAGTTAGCTTACTGGCTGCCTGGCTAACGTTAGTTTGTCAACAAAACTCAAGCTAACCAGAGAGTTAGCAGATGCTAGCCAAAGATCTCTAACAAACAAAACAATAAGTTTTTCGGTCGCGACGGTTAAGTATGTCCAAACACACCAACATAAAATTTATGAGGCGAACTCGAAGTTTCTTTTTCTGTTGCTGTGCTTTTTCGAAAAGCAAAGTATAACTTTTAGTCCGCCCGGAATAATATTTCAAGCGTTTGTTGCTGGTTTGACAGCTCGGTCTCTCTGCTCGCTCACCCGAGTCAACTCCCACTATGATCGCCCACTTTTGTTTGACTGACAGGTAATTGCGCCAATGGGCAAGGGTTATAGATAGAGCTGTTTTTTTTAAGTTTGGTGCCTTCAAATGCTGTCGAAAATATGATTATTCAATGCACACCCACAAGTCAACAAAATACGGCAGGGAAGCATTTTTTGTACAAATCTCTTATTCAGTACAAAGCTTAAAAGATTAGACATGCCAACATGTAGACAGATGAAAAAATGAAATGAACCTACAAATAAATTGTATGAAATTAAAAAGAATGGATATGATAACAGCTTACAGTAAATTTACTTTTACTGCTGTGCAAAGTCCACGAATGATGTGAATGATGTCTGGTGATACTGGAGCTTCCTAGATTTGACGTCTAGGGGTCAGAAAACATGGAAGCCTTATTAACAACTGAAAATTGATGTGTGTTTTTTTTAAATATACGTTTTGTTTGCTATTTGACGAAAACTAATAAATATTGTTGTATGTTTCTATTTTCAGTGTTTCTTTATATTTGTCACTCATATGATGCACAAATGAATTAAAACGTGTGACAAGCCTAATGCACATTTTCTCCTGCCTCATTCTGCCACTGCATCACAAAGTTACTCGGTTTTAATGTGGTGTTTCGTGGTTCAGTGTCAGTGGATGCGCACCACAACCTATTTATAGTGTTTGAAATTGGAGCTAAAAGTGGAGCTTACGAGGAGCACTTGAAGGCATCGTCTGTTCTTGACATAATTGGCTTTATACTAACCGCGCAATTGGTTAGTGGAATCTGAAACCTTGTTGTTGTTTGATCAAGGATTACTTTGACCTCTGGTTATAAGTATCTCAGCGCTGGATGACTGAAATACAATGAAACATCTTGGAAATTTACAGACAAATATGACACATTGCATGTGCTCACACTGAAAATCCTGGGACACACTATTTGCATCAGAGGAAAATTTGTGAAGAGAGTTGGATATGATTACAGAACACACAGACCCATAGATAGTAAATTATCTTAATGCCTTCATCACCTTTCTTTTTTTATGCACAGGTAGGCCTCAGTTTTTATCTGCTTCCATGAACA